>PVJO010002632.1:0-139479 GCA_004026905.1 Hystrix cristata
ACACACACACACACACACACACACACACACACACGGCTTGGAATTGCCCTGGCTTTCTGTGCTCTGTGTATAGTGTGGTGCAGATTTCTCAATGATAAACACAACTCTGTTCAGAGAATGCAGAAATCTACAGGGTGGTGGATGGTAGTGGTACTTTTGAAAGTTTAACCTCACAAGCCCTAATAATGCATCCTGTGTATACAGATATCTTGTCCAGTCTCAACTCCCCTGCCCTGTTTGGGGATCAGGATACAGTGATGAAAGCCATTCAAGAGGCTCGGAAGATGCGAGAACAGATCCAGCGGGAGCAACAGCAGCAACAGCCACATGGCATTGATGGGAAACTGTCCTCCATGAATAGTATGGGGCTGAACAACTGCAGGAATGAAAAGGTAACACTTGGTTTCCCTCCCTCACTGCTGCTGCTGGACCTATCAACTCACTCTAATCTGACTCTTTCCAGTCTCTCAAGTATTAACCTGCAGTCAAAGATTTAGGCCTCTAGCTTAAGGGCAGTCTTATATTTTACTCAAGTTTGTCATTTAAGCATTACTGCTGATTAACAGGTACACCTGTCCCCACTTAGCATGGATTTCCCCCTAGGCACCCAAGCTGTCTATTGGTGAGTGTTTCTGTCACATTATGAAATGCTTAGAAATGTGTTATAATAAAGGGTATATATATGATGTTATTAGAATAAGAATAGAATATCAGAGTATTTAAGAAGGAAGACGCATATATGATTGTAATGAAGGCTAATGTGATACCATAACTCACCATTAAATTTGATACTGAGTTTCCTATCAACCAGGTCAAAAAATAAAGCAATTTTCAAAATGCATCCATTTATTTTTTGATTCAATGAATCATTTATCTGGTACTTACTCTATGATAGACTCTATTCCAGGCCCTAGAGATACAGGAGTGAGTGAATCTGACAAAAATTCCTGCTCTCATGGAGCTTATATTCTCATGGAGGAATATAACCATGAAGACATAGATCACTGAACACATAATATAAAATCATGGGGTAAATAAATGCCATGGGAGAAAACAGAAGCATGTTACAGGAATAGGGTATGATAGCTGGTTGTTTTAGGTGGGATGGTAAGAGCTCTCTGGGGAAGTGACCTTGAAGAGCTCTTCTGGGGAAGTGATCTGAAGGAAAACATTCTGAGAGTGCCATGCAACCAGTGTCAGGAGAGAAGAGACAGCAGGGAGGCATGAAGTGAATGCGATAGCTCGGGGTACAGCGTGGTAGACTTGGTGGACCCTGGAAAGGCTTTTTGTTTTATCCTGCATGTGATGGGCCTCCCTAGGCAGGTTATGTTCAGGGTGTTGCTGTGTAACATTCTGCCTCCTGAAGAAACAGGCAGACCAACTGAGAGGCTGTTGTAATAGGGTAACATTTTTGATTATCTAGTAGAATGAAACGTGCCTTTCTTAAGAGACAAAAATACTAACTCAGTGCTAAATTGTGAGAGTGCTTTTTTTTCCCAACATGTATAGGACTATACAGGGGCAAGTGAATACCATGATGGGCAATGTCTTTAGTAACAGTTTTATAGTAACTTAAAAAAAATTCCATTTATGTTTATGGCTAAGAATATCACTTATTGAAGTCAGGGCCAAAGGCCTCCTCTTTGTTTCAGTCCATGCTAATTCAGCATGAAACACTATGACAGAATCTCCATTAATCAGAAGAAAACTTGTAGTTTCCCTAATTCCTAGAAGGATTTTTAAATTTTCAAATTAGAGAAGTCAGAAGTACATGGTCCTGTGTGCTGTTACCCAGGAATTTGAATGCATAACTATACCAAGATGTTCGTTTTCCTGCGTTCCCTTTTCAAAATGTATGGTGACGTGATGGCTTGGAAGTTTGGATGTATTCATTTCCCAGAATGAATAAATGACCATAAACCGAGTTGCTACACACAACAGAAGTTTATTCTCTCAATTCTCAAATCGAGGCCAATTTCAAATCAAATTGTTGGCAGGGCTCTAGAGGAGAATCCACCGTTGCCTTTTCCTGGCTTCTGATGGTTGCAGCAATCTTCGCCTTTTTTTTTTTTTTTAAGCTAGCGGGTGCCTCACTCCAATTTCTGCCTCTGTCTTCCATGGTTGCCTTCTGTGTGTGTGTGTGTGTGTGTGTGTGTGTGTGTGTGTGTGTGTGTTATCTTCAAATATCTTTTTCCTTAAATGGATACCAGCTTTTGGCCACCTAATCCACCATGGCCTTATTTTAACTTGATTATACCTGTTAAAACTTTATTTGAGTGTATGGTCACCTTCACAAGTACCTGAGATTAAGACTTGAATATATCTTTTGGGGGACACATTTCAATCCATTACAGTAGAATACATGCCAAATCAACTTCTTATTTTTGATTGTTTTACCGTATTCATGGGCCACACTAGGAGACAGCTGGGATGCAAGGAACTCAGGAGTTTGTGAGGACAGGGTTATGATGGGACTCTCAAAGCACGTACGATCAAATTCCTCATACAGATTAGTTTAGCACTGAGAGAGTGTTGAGTTCCCAAAACTTAGTAAAGAATTGTATTTTACCCTCCCTGCTCTGAATTATTGATGTTAACATCTTGTGCGTGTATGTGTGCGTGCCTCTCTTGTGTCCTCTTAGCATTGATGTGTGTCCACCCTTTTCTTGATAAACCTGAAGGCTTATTCATCTTTGGAGATCTTGAGGAGCCCCATGACACATCACTTTTATGAAGCAAAACTATACGTATACATACATATGATGGTCTGTCTTTTTGTGCCTGCTAAACCGTACACTTTAGTGTACTTGAAATTATTTCCAATTTCTTTTCAATAACTATGTGCTCCATTTCTTCAGTAAATGTCCTGTCCCATTTTGGACTCTCGGCAGTGGGCTCACAAGGCAGCGGACTCTTTAAGAGCTGCTTCAATAAGTGGACGTGGGTAGGGTGTGGTTCCAGCACCACAGAGAAGAAAACTGTGCCCCTGAACATCTTCTGCTGCTGTGATATTAGAGATAGTCATTTTTTAATATAAGAAGGTCTTCTGCTCATTGAAAATACCATGAAATAATAAATTTAATTTTAACATGAGCAAATTTTAAAATCCTGCCTTGTGACATGCGTAAGTGAACAAGTTTTGGCATAGAGATATTGAGTGGGAAACTGGGTTAAAAACAAGAAAATTGTGCATGTTCCAGCTACCACCTCTTTATAATTTTGCAAAGGGTTAATCCTAAAATTAATCTGAGAAACATGTCAGTGATATTTTAAAATTCCATCTTTTAAATTATTTTTATTAGTTTTCAAATGAAGGTTATATTTTACTGAAAATTTCAATAATACAGAAAGATACATGGTGAAAAGCTAATCATTATCTTTGCTCCATTAACTACCATTAATTATTCAGGAATTTTCTTCGAGTGGTAACAATTATTAGTGACTCAGAAATTTTCTTGGCATAGACAAGAAAGTGTTAATGAGTTTAAAAGTATATATGCCTCCTCGGAGCAGTATTCACTGAGTTGTCACTTATGAGCAGTGTGATATTTGGCAAGTTGATTAACCTCTCTGTACCTCAAATTCCTCATCTAAAAAATGAGGGTAATAATTTAAATTATAATAAAATAAGATATGTATGAATACACCTCGATCAGTTTCTGGCGCAGGGTTGGCACTCCTTTGACTTATGTTTCCCTTACTGTTAAGTGCACCCATGAGTAACTGTAATGTATGAAATGAACACATCAGCCCCCTTACCTGCAGGAGATATGTTTCAAGACCGCCAGTGGATGCCTGAAACCATAGATAGTACCAAACCCTGTATATACTATAGATTTTTTTCTAGATGTATATATAATAAATGTATATATTATATATATACCCTTGATAAAGTTTAATTTAGAAATCGGTGCAGTGAGAGATTAACAATAATAACTAATGATAAAATAGAACAGTTGTAATATATTGTAATGAATGTTATATGAGTGCTCTCTCTCTCAAAATATTGTTTTGAATTACCTTCATCTTCTTGTGATGCTGGGAGAAAATATAATGCCCATATAATGGGATGACTTGAAGGATATAGGCATTAGGAATTACTTGAACACAGATGCCATGATACCTAGACCCTTGATCTGATATTGAGATGACTGCTAATTGACTGATGGAGGGATAGTGTATCTAGCTGGGATACACTGAACAAAGGAAGGATTCACATCCTGGGCAGGATGATGTGTGACTTCATCATTCTACCTAGAATGGTATGCAATTTAAAACTTTTGAGTATTTATCTTTGTAATTTTTAATATAATATTTTCAGACTATAATTGACCACACATAACAAAACCTGGAAAAGCACCACAGATAAAGGGGGACAAGTATGTACTTCAATAAATAAAAACACTTTTTTCTGTAAAAGTTTTATTGTGCACAAAGGAAGAGGATATTCAGTTGTTGGCTGCCAAGTTCCTTATGGTAGGTAGGATACGATTTAATTCCTGTCACATCTTCTTAATGTGTCCCCAACTTGTTTTGGTAAACTTGATGGCCTTGTCCTTGGGAAACTTCAGTGACTCCATGTGCATCACTTGTATGAGACAAAGCCACATATCCCTCCTGAAACATAAACTTGCTATGCTTGGTGAGGCTGCTATAACAAATATCATAAAATATGTAGTTGAAATAACAAAGATTATTTCCTGCAGTGTTGAAGGCTCGAAGTCCAAGATCAAGCTGACCGCATGGTCAGGTTCCTGTGAGAGTCATCTTTTTTGGCTTATGGATGGCCATCATCTTTGCTGTATTCTCACATGGGGGAGAATGAGACATCTAGTCACCTCATCTTTTTAGAAGGGCACTAAGATAGGTTTAGAAGCCTATCAATGGGGCTCCACTCTTATGATCTCATTTAACCTTAATTACCCACCTCCAATTACCATCACATTGGAGATTATGGATTTTGAGGGGACACAAAAGTTCAGTTCGTAGCACCATGTATTTTTTAATTTGTATCATTAATTGGAGTTGAAGTTCAAATGTGGACACTATTAACTTCAAATTCTACAGATTAATTTTACATTATTTCTAATTAACTTTTCTTTACTCATTTGGGAAGAAGAAGTCTGAGATTAGAAATAGTAAAACTGTTTTGATTTGGAATACTTGAGAGAAAGATGACAGGTAAATTTAGCAATAGAAAAATAACTAAATCTACACTTTCACTTAAAAAATGTGCTGACTATAGCTGAACCCTTAATGGTAACTTGCAAAGTGGTCTCTACAGAACCAGGAAATCCTGGTTTCGTAGTTGAAGGGAATCATTGTCTCAGTAGATAACTTTACTGGAGTTGAGTTTGAGGCCCTGGAAAAGGCCATTCTATTTAGGTATAGTGTGTTCAAGAGCTCCCCTTAACACATTCTCTGTCCTGAATAATGTCACTATTTTGAGCGTATATTTTGTGATTCTGTAGGCTTTAATACCTAAGTGGAATCTATCTTCTCTTGTTAGGGTAGTTGTAATTATGAGAATAAGTTAAGGACAGTACCGTAGGACTCCTGTGAGGATAGCTTTGGCTTTCTTCTGATGAAAATATCCATCTTAGTTTCATGAGGGCCATGGAAGTACCTTTTCTTCTGAGTCAAAAGGGTAGATATATACTGTGCAATAAGATTGGAAAGTGGTTATGACAAATTGAATTTAACTGTCTTTAAAATTGTCCACCTCAGAATTATTATTTCAATTTCCTTAAATATAAAGACCCATAAACTGAACTGAACATTGTTCTTTGTAGCCCATAATACAGTTTTAGATAGTTTTTCATAGTGTTCCCTTCACAAAACCTTATAATTTATTAAGCATATTCTCTTTTATTTGGACATTCTTTACAAAGGAATGCGACATACATTTGGATTGCCTGGGAAGCAGACCAGAGGTGGAGCTTACTGTACTTTCATTTAGGAATGTTCCTGGGATTGTGGGAGGGGTGGGCAAAAGAGTACTGTGCTGTAGCTAAGGCCTCAGGCAGCCCCATAGGAAACTATGAGGTGGCCATGGCCATTCAGAATCATCTCGAGTTGAGATAAGAGGGAAGAGCTTCTGTGCACTCATGTCAACTTAGATGTGGGCTAAGGTGGGGAGAGGAAATGACCTTGGGTGAGGTGACTTTGTTCAGCTGAGATCATATCAAATAGGGCCAACAACTGAGGGCTACCCATCAACAGCATTCCCAGCAGCTAAGCAAATAAATATTCCAGTCCTGAAGGGGGATCTGGGCAGAACATCAAGTGTCCACTGTTGCATGTTACATTTAGAACATTAGATATGTATGAGACAGACATTGCATGTATCGTCAGTGTGGGCTAACATTTACCACACAGGCATGGGAAGGCTTGTGTCTTTACACCGCATACAGACTCACTTATTTGTCCATATGAATGCATATTTACCCACGGTATGTTTAACTTTATTGAGTAAATCCTTATTTTGGTACTTTAAAATGAAACATTGTTGACTTGATTGGCCAGAACGGCCCCAATAGAGTTGTTTTGGTTGACTGTGTTATGAGGTACTTAGGGTCCGTTAAATATATAGATTGTTGGGACAATAGACTGTAACGGCACCTTAGGAGCTGTTCTGCTCCTTCATTTCAACATAGCCTTTATGCATGGACTGTGCGTGTCCTGCTAGTAGAAATGTAAGCTGCTGCCCTGGGTTTTAGCTTTTCACGCCAAGAACTCCAGCCATCTCCATGTCTGCTAAGTGCCAGTGCAATTAGATCGTATTATAGGGTAATTGCTTACCGAATTTTGTTATTTTGATATCTCTGAGATACAGAATATTTTAGTCAAGACAATAAATGGCAGAATTTTAATCAACCTGCTTCTAAATGTGCTCAAAGCTAAGCTAAGTACATCTGCTAAAAGACAGGAGAGACAGGGTAGGCCATCTTAATGAAATGATCTGTGTTAAAGTGTGTTCTGTAACTTTTCTGACCTTGATGTTTGCATGGTCACTCGGTGATTAGAGCACTTTTTTGCATAGGTATTATGTAAACTGGTAGATTACCTATAGCCGGTCATAAATGGGCAGATTACATTCCATGTGTGCATGACCCAACCTGCTATTCCCCTTAGCTGGGAATTGTTTGAGAAAAATACTCGACCTCATTAGGTGTGAAAACAAACTATGATTGACACAATTATCACATTTTACCTGCCTTTGAAGTACAGTAAAACCTTGGTTTGTGAGCATAATTTGTTCTGGAAACATACTTGTAATCCCAAATGCTTCCATATCAAAGTGAATTTCCCCATAAGAAATAATGGAAACTAAGACAATTTGTTCATAGGAATTATTACAAATCTGTAATATAATACAAGATAATAAAGGAAATATAGCATATAAAGAAAAATAAACAAAGTAACCCGCACTTACCTTTGAAAAACCTTCATGGCTGATGCAAGGGAGAAAAGAGATAGGAGTGTTATTGTGTAGCACGACTTTCACTATCACTAATGGAATCACTGCTGTGTATTGGCTCAGTGGAATCTTTTTCTTCTCGTGCAGTTTTAGCAAGGAACCTACCCAATGACCCTTGCTTTTGCCTCTTTTGAGGATTTCATGGAAGCATGGCATTGCATTGTCATTAAATAGATTCATCACTCTCACTGCTATAGCCTTATTCAGGTCGTGCTTTTCTACAAAATTTTCACTATTTCCCACATTTTACACATCTCTCTAATCTCATTTGAAGTGAGGAATTCCTTGGACTTTTTCTCCGCCTTCTCTGTAGATGAGATCTCCTCCATAACCTCTTGCTGTTGGGAGACGATCACCCATAATCCTGCAGCAAAAAGAGAGACAAACCACTGGCTCATTTGTGATCATGTGACATTTGGTGTTCCATGCTACTTGTATTGCAAGACATTGCTCATTTATTAAATGAAAATTTATTAGAAATGTTTGCTCATCTTATCGAACACTCACAGAATAAGTTACTTGCAATCCAAGATTTTACTGCCTATGGATGGAATTAAAACTGTTGAGTGGAAGAGTTGGGCAAAATATTATATTTGATGTGTTGCAATTGCTTCTACCTATAGATGATAAAACTGAGACTTAAGGAAAGAAAATAATTTGCTCACAATCATAGTGAATTTTTGGTGGGGAAGGAATTAAATATCCTCATTCCTAATTCTGAGTTAATTATATTTCCACTTACAGAACTGTATTAGCTAGCTTTCCCATCACTTTCCCATCAATACCTACAACTTAAAGGAGGAAAGATTTAATTTGTCTCACTGTTTCGGTGGATTCAGTCAATGGTCAGCTGGCTGCATGACAGAAATATCATGGTGGGAGGTGTGTGGCAAAAAAGATGCTTACTTCATGGTGGCTGGGAAGCAGAACAGGAGAACAGTGCCAAAGAGGAAGGTGCAAGGGACCAGATACATTGCAAGGTCATACCTCTGTGACCCACCCAGTCACATCCAGAAGTGTGCTTTACTAATCCCCCGGGTGGACTGCAAAGCCAATCAAGTTGACATTCCACTTTAACCATCACAAGAACAGTACCAGATTTATTTATTAATTTCTAAAACATCTTTAAAACTACATGCAAAAGCACTTTTTACATCAGCAGTCTTAAACTTTGATAGAATAAGGCAAAATAAACAAAAACTGTGAAGCAGAAAGCTCCCTGTGAGCTCCCTGCCTTCTGTGTATCTGTCCAGATAGGACATTCTTCTCTGTCATGATGTCCAAGGGTTCTGGCGCTGGAAAGACAACAGTCAGGAAACAGAAGATTGAATGATGTTGTATAGACAAAGAAACAACGAAAGTAGGTCAAGAGTAGCAGTAGAATCAGTAGTAGAGGCCACATAGTAGATAGAAGAGAGTATGGATTTTGGCTGTGATTAATCCTGGGTCTCTGTCCTCCTTGTGCTGTTTTCTGGCTGTTTTACCTAAATAAATTACTTAACCTTTCCAAGTTTCAGTGATCATACTTATAAAGTGGAGGTAATTATCCTTTCTTTGAAGGATTCTTTTGAGGAAAGATAGATTAGTGCACATACCTTGCACAGAAGGTACTTTCTCATATCAAGATCTCAGTGAGATCACTTTCTCACTTTAGTATCTTTAAGATTTTCGATTCTGCTGTTAATTTTGTTAATTTTTTCCAGTGTGATGTGCTCCACTAGGGTGAATGGGTTGACCTATTGCTGTTTGGGGCCACAATATCTTAAAATAGAGTGAAGGCTAGTGAGATGCTAAGAGGCTATTTCTTAGAAAGTCTTGCATATGCATTTTTAGTTTTTGTTCTTAGACTAACTTGTATGTACTAGCTGCCTACTAGGATCTGATGATAGCCAATATGATAATATTCAAATATGATTATGTTAGTGTGCTAGGGAGCTTTTGCCCCTGCCCTCGAATGCATTCTTTAATATAGTGCCACAAAAGTGAAATTCAATCTATGATTTTTGAAAATACTTAACTCAATGCTTGATAACTACATGCATTTTTCATGCAAAAATGGTATTTTTTCAAATCAAGTTAAATATGAAAATAATAACCTAATCATGGAGGCACATTGTCAGCTTGTTCCTGTTTACTCGAGAAACTGTTATTCAGATTTTACAAGTGTAGATTCTTGCTCCTCACACATACTTTGTAAATTCTGAGAATGATGCATCAGTATTACACTGATGTAATACTGCCCTCTCTTACTGGAAAAGAAAAAAAATACTGGATGTTTTCTGCTTCACATTGTCAATTGCCAGAGCTCCTTGTAATTTATACAGTTGATTCAGATATTCATTGTTGCATGACAGGATAAATTTAGACAGAGGATCGATAAATCTGTACAAAAATAAGTGCGAGGAGGTTGTGAGCAAATTATTTAGCCAAGTGTGTTTGCAATGAATAAACACTCATACAGCTCACAAATGAGTGAGGTTTCGTTGTTTCTGAGGTATGCAAAATATTAATTGATCAGGGATATCATTTTGTGAGCAGTTGACAGACATGTTCAGTTGCAGGGCTTTTCTGTATCAATCTATTCCCAACTTGTGCTATGAGGAATGTGGGACATGGTAGAAGCCTTACAGTAAGGGAACGAATTCTAATTGTAGTCATCCTTATTTGCAAAGCAGAGAAGTAGTTTAAAAAAAATATCGTGTAGTACTTTTTGTAGCACAACAAGGCTTATTTTTATAGTGTTTCTATCTATGGTTCAAAATATTATTACATATATTTTCATGTAATAATACATGAACCTTTCCAAATTCAGGGACGTAGGTACCGCTATTCCTTTTTCACAGATGAGGAGACTCAGGTCAGCTCTGGACTACTTTAATCCAGCATTCCCTCTCCCCATCATCTCATTTGTTCCCTATATCTCTGTGAGATTGATAGGGCAATTTTACTTAAAATCTAAGCCAAGACATACATCTGAGTTTCAAACATCAATTTTAATGAAGTGAAGCTAAAATTATGAGCTAAAGAAGTGTACCTAGACATATGTGCTTTCTGCATGTTTCTTTGAAATGAATAGCTATATTTATACTTGTGATAGCGTTTTTCTAAAAGAACATACACAGATAAAAATGCTACAAAATTAGAAAAATGTAAGTTTTATTAATGTTGAAGTTTGCATTTGAACCAATAACATTTGGGCAAATATGCAGTGCTACATGTAGTCTCCTGGCTGAATATGATCATTAAGTTCTTTTTATTTCTGTTGTCAGGGCTACTTGATTGGTTGCCTAGCTACTAGTTTAAGGCCTAATTCATAAAAAAACCCAACAAACTTCTTTGGCTGTTTTCTGCTCTTTAAATTGAAAGAATGGTGAAAATTTATATAGATTTAAAAGGTTCAGGATACTTTTTAGGGATAGAGGTGGAGGGTAGAAGCAAGCATAAAGCTTTTAGTTTGTTTACAAGTGTTTTAAGTCAAAATCCCATATACAGTTAATGAGCCTCCACGTGTAAAGGTTAAAATTCAATATGTGCATTAATAATTTTTGTATGTTCTCTGGAAGGGTTGTTGGTTTTGATATGTATGGAACATATTAATTGTAAAGATTTTTGTATAACTTACCTTTTACTATGGCAAATATTTTCTAATCCTTCTAGATCTAATTTCTCATACTTCTAGACTAGCTGCTGTTCTCATTTTTTTTTTTTTTAGTCTGAGGGTCCTTTTGCACTCTTAAAAATTGTTAAAGACCCCAAAGTGTTTTGATTTATGCAGGATGTATCATCAATGTTTATCAGATTAGATATCAAAGATGAAATTTTAAAATAATTTCAGATTCACTGATATTAATATAAATAACATCATCTCAAAGTACCTGTATTTTTCAAAGTAAAAAATATCTTTTGTACGCATGTTAGGCATTTAATAACTGTTTCCTCCTTTCCTTCCTCTTCCCCTCTCTCCCTCCTTTCCTATCTCTTCCTCTTATCCTTCTTCCCACCCTTTTCCCCTTCCTTTCTTGCTTCCCCATCCACTTGATGAAGGTTATGTCTTCACCTGAGGAATGGTAACAGATACAGTTTCTATGCATAAAGTTTGTTGTGATGATTCCATTCCATAATCCATGTAAGGGCCCTTATCTAGAATTTAACACATAATTGATTGAAAAGGCATATGGAAACAGATCTTTGGCATGGCTAGTAAAAGTTTTATTGTATAAGATAATTGTGAACCATTGAAATATACTCAAAGTGACCTGGACTTCAGGTTTTACTGTCAGTCACCACCTCTGTGGCCTCTCTGAGCTTCAGGGTCCTGTCTGTGGTAAATAGTGCTTAGTTTCTTTGGTTGTTGGAGGAGTAACCTGTTCGTGAAACTGTAGTTCATTCCCTTTTCTGCTTGTGAGTATTCTGAGACCATTTCTGTAAGTGGAACTCCACTTGAAATTTATTTAAATTCACCTTAGATTCTTGTATTCCTACCCCTACAACAGCCAGTGCTACTGTTGTAAAAGCAGGACTTTTCTAGTAGAAAGACAACCAACATGTAGAGGAAGGATACAGCACACATTTAGTAGCAAATGACTTAACCTGACATACAGAAATTAGTGACGTATTTCCCGAGAATTCCCGACCTCCAAATTAGGTCTGTTCTAGTTAGGTATACTTTAGAATCCACTTGGTGTTATAAATAATTTTAAATATCGGAGTTGCAGAAAAAGTCTGAACACATGTGAAGAATTCTTCAGTTGTTTTTTTCAAATGAATGTTAAAGAAAAACATATAGTTATTATTATCATTAAAACAAAATATTAAGTTCGAAGTCATTTGATTATGAGTTTCTAAAGATAAAACTGAGACTTTCTGAGTGACGAATCATGATTTAAAACCTAATGAAACTTGAACATTGGAAATTGGGTTCAGTTTAAAACACAACTTTAAGAAGGCTGGTAGATTCTAAACTATTTTCCTCCCTTTTTCACCAAGCTCCTTGAGACAAAAGAGATGACCTCCCAAATCTTACAAAGAATCTAAATTACTATGTTTGTACTTCTCAGAGAAACATAAGCTGCCACTTGAAAATACAACGTGTGTTTTACTCTCTGTTTGTCTTGGGACACTGGATCACCCTAGAGTCCCTGCGCTAGGAGGAAGCTTCTCTGCTTCACAGCGAGGTTAATTTGTTTGGACTTTAGTGTCCCATTTTGTGATTGTTGGCTGCTATGTCTTGAACTTTTTTCGCAGGGAGCTTTGCCCTGGGACTAGGGACCTGATATCTGTTCTGTCTCTAGACTTCAGGAGTATCCTTAAAAGTGTCCTAATATGTTTTTGTCTTTACAGAGTTTTAAGTTGACAGCATTTACCTAGTCTAGAGACAATAGGTGTTTTCACTCAGAGGTATAACTTAGAAACTTTCATTTTTATAAAAGTAAAAGCTTATATATTTGGTGTTTTCTTAATGGAGACGTCATTACCTAGCACTTTTTTAACCCATCACACTATAAGATTAGTTGAATCAGAGCTAAAAGGGTCTTTACAGATCATTTGTACAGCCCTTCATTTTATAGATGGGGAAACTGAGGCAGAGGGAAGGGAAGCAATTACTCACATCCAACTACAAGGTGTTACTGAGACTGTGACCAGATTCCCCAGCTCCATGCATTCAGTCCTGAGTAAATAGCACTCCAGATTCTAGGCTGATATTATGTGGTCCTAAGATGATCTTGGTAGTGATCCCAAAGCATCACATGATCACAAAATGTTGAATTCAGTTTTAGTATTGCTTATATTATTATATGTTTTAATTCTTACAATAGTGATGCTGCATATTGGATATAATACATACCAAAACTTGACATATCAGAATATACAGTTAAATGGAACATTCATTTTCCAGGAACAGCTAATACATAGTTGGTACTCAATGTAACATTAATTCATTTAAATTGATGCCAGTAACATAGTTTTCTGTATTTATACTGAAATTTGAGTTCCTGATAATTCAAAAATTTTAAAGATTTTCTTAAACTTTTCTAGAAGTGTATGAAGTGGATAATATCACTATTTTCCTAAGAGACTTTGGTTGTCAGTTGCAGTTTTAAGAACACGGAAATGTCAGGGTTTTTAATTGTTTGCAAAGCATTTTTTCCACATTTGTCAATTACGTGCAATCCTAATAGGCCTTACAAGTAGAATTTTTGTCATTCCCTTTTACAGATAACAATGAAGTTCCAAGGGCTCAAATCATTTGCTGACATGCAAACAAAGTAGTGTTAAAGTTAAGGCCCTTCAAAGTCACTACTTTCAATTCCCACATTCTTTCTGCAATAAGCAGACAGACTTCACTTCCTCCCCAATGCCATTGTCTGCCCACATGTCCTGGTGAGGCATGAATGTGGCTCTGCATGAGTGAGTGTGTACATGTGAGTGTGCTTTCTGTGTCTACATGTCTGTGAATGTTTGTGTGTGTTTTTCTCACTATGGGTGTAAATCTGTGTGGGTCTGCCTGTGTGTGTTGGTTTGCCCCCTGTGTGTATTTGCTTGTGTGTGGCTGTCTGTGCATCTATTTATATTTGTGGTAATGGGTGCCCGCTCTCTGTCTGACTGTGTGCCTCTTTCTTTGTGTCTGTGTGTCTGAGTTTGTGAATCTGTACATATATATACCTGTGGGTCTGTGTCTGTGTCTCTTCCTAAATCTGTGTGTCTGGGTGTTCATGTGAGGCTGACAATGTGAGGCTGCTTGACAGTGTCAGAGACAGTGTGTCTGTCTGTGGATGTATGTTTCTTGATGGTGGTAGTTATTGCTCTATATGCTCATTTTCATTTTCTGCTGATACATGTGGATTCTCCTTATGGAGAGAATATTTGAAAACTCTACACATGGATGTACTTTTTGCAAGTCTTTCCATCCCTGCTTTCTTCTCAGCATTGTCTTGAATCTGGTTGTTAAAAATGTGCCAGTGAAGCACTGTGGCAAACGTTCACTTTTCACTAAGATCCAGTTTGCAATCTTGACATTTGCAACTGAGATCAGAATTTTCCAAAGTACTGTCTTCCCACTAAGGAAGAAAATTCTTGCTTTTATTTTTGGTACGTTCCTGATTTGCCCTTTATATCTTTTTATAAACGATGTCAGCAACATTGGTTCTGAAAAAACACAAAATGTATATAATGTAATGCCCAATGGCCTTACTTCTCATATTTTCTGTACGCATCCCCAGTAGTTCTCAACAGAGGTAATCACTCTAAGTTGTTCTTTTTTTAAATTGAGAATAAAGTAATCTATGTAAAAAAAGACTATACATTTGAGTTTCTCTTGCATATGTTGATGATGAAATATCAACATTAAAATCACTCTTGTTTTCCACCTATGAAATGGGATAAAATGGGAAAAATTTCAAAGAAACGCTTTAATGAACTCTTACATTTAAATAACTCTTATTGGTTTATCAGGACCTTTCTATTTTAAGAATTTGAGTCCTCTGATCTTAGTAACATTCGCGTAAAGGAGGTTGGTAGCAAATTTAATTTTTCTTATTCTAGACCACTGATTTGATTGTCATAAAGTGATTTTCTCAAGTCTAGGCAAATATCAAGAATGGAAGAAGAAATAAAATCCTTTTAAATCAGTCATTTATAGGTCCAAATCTCAACTTCACAGCTTAATTAATGATCGTTTCACTTAAACAAAACATGTAGTACTAGCTGTGTTCTTCGGGGCCTGTTACTTTTGAGTGTCTTTGTTTACTTCTTGGGAAGGCAAAAATGATGAACATACCATACAAGGCTGTGGGAAAGATGAAATAAAAGAATGTACACGAAGTAAGGTAGATGCAAGTAAATGTTCTTCTGGCTTCCTTATTGCTATTTGGAGTAAGGATAGGCTGATTGGGGCTGGCATTTTTGATCTCTAGTTTTCAAGGCTAATTATTTTCCAGCTAGGTTTTATTTTGGAGAAAGAAGGGTAAGTGATTCTCCTTCAGTGGGAAGCCTCAAGGTTATAGGGTTGTAAATGAAAATTAAAAATTGGAATAATGTAATTTATAGGCATTTTTGATTAATACTTAAATAGAAAAGTGTCATTTGATTTTCACAAAAATCTTATGAGGTAGGGGTTATTATTATCTGCTGTTAGTCCCCATTACAGATTAAAAACAAAAACACTGAGAATACATGTGGAGAAGTCTAGTTTCTTTTTTTAATTTTAATATGTAATTTATTTTATTTTAATGGTACATTTTAGATGTACATAGTGATAACATCCATCATAGGGGATTTGTACCTGTACGTGATGTGTCTTGTTGCTTCTTTCTTTCCCATTCCCCTCCTGTCCCTTCACAAGTCTAGTTTCAAATACTATCTCTTTTCTGTATACTGGACCACACTGTAGCTTACTGTTACTGGTAACTTGAAAGATGAGCTCCTGTCTTGCTCTTTCCTGTTTCCCTATTGCTGAGCCTAAAATGCACAGGTACTGTTCATTGATTGTATACTTCCAACAGTAAACTAGATTTTAAAAGTAGTGGCTACTCTTGTGGGAATAACAATATTTTCATTCGAGTCTCCCTGTGCTTTTTAATGTGTGTGGCCTTCCTCGGGCAGAGGAAAGTCACATTATAGGAGGATTACTTCTTACTAAACCTTAGGAGATTTTTAGCCATCCCAGGCTGCTTTCCCTCTCTGGTACATTCTCCCCTGTCTTCTATTCTGAAGTTCTACTTCTGTTACTCACAGTTTGTACTTCTCTGTCTCCATCTCCTTACATGTCTGAGGATTTGTTTCTCTCTTTTTCTTCCTATGTACCATCTCTCCTCCCTCCTTCCAATTCTTTTTTCCTCCCTTTTCTCTCCTTCCTTTACCTTTTATTTCTCTCTGCAAGCTTATATCCTACTGCAGTTAGGGTGCAGTCTCTGACCACTGATGATTTTTATCCAAACTCTAGTAGTTGCAGGAAACAGCTGTTGTTTCTAGATTCTCTCTGCCAGGACTCTAGTATGTAACACCCACCTCTGTACCTCGCTCCCAGGCTGCTGGTATCAGCACAGTCACAGAAGCCCCTGGGTGTGCATCTCCAGCCAGACTGCCCCTCAAACTGTCCAGGAATTACCGTACATGAAGGAGGTAGCACAGCAAAGGAGGGTGGAGAGACAACTGAGACAAATTTATTCAGAATCTAGAGCTGATTTTCTTAATTTAAATGGCTATGCAGTAGAGTCTTAAACTTGAGTAGCTTTGAAAGTGAAATTTAGAAAATAAATACTGACTTTGAAAGCTTTGGAAGCCAGCTTGGATGCTGATCTTCCTGATTTCATGACCTATAACTAAAACTGAGCCGTCTCATAAATTAATGCAGAATGGTAAAATAAATTCAGCCTGGGTTTTAAAGCTGGAGGCCCATTTTCTAGGCTACTATATCTATGAGGTTTTGAGGGAGTCTCATCTTACTGAACTTCACTGTGTTCTGTGGAATCAGTAGATCATGCCTTACACATGAGACAGTAAGAGGAAAGGGCTTTACAGTTTCTGCGATGCCGACCGTCATCGTGGCAAGCGCAGGCTGTGTTTGTTGTGCGAGGAGCAAGGGAACTGAGTTGTGGTTTCTGCTTAGAAGGGACACTTTATGCTGTGTGCCTCCTGCCTGCTGCAGCACTGAAATGAGGCGGGCTCCAAGCTGCCTTAGGCTGATAGCGTAAGTAACTAGTGTGTCCGGACTGTTTTTCCGTAAATAAAACAGTTTTTGTTGATCATCTTTCTGGGTGATGGTAGAGAGAACAGGTCATAGAAAGGTAGTGAAATCTATTTCAAGTAAATCAAATCTGTTGTACCCAAGATTTCTGGAGTTTATGGAAAGTATTTATTTTTTTTTCAGAAAATTAAATGAGGACTGAGAATTAGTGAAATGTAGGTGGATTTACTGATCAATGTAAAACAATGAGATCAAATCCCTGGAAGTTAATCAGTTTCACGTGGCTTTGTACAAAACTGGTTTTCCGGGATCATTTTTTCAAACTTTTATAATATTAAAAGGTAATTTAATGGGAAAAAATTTACCTAAAGGCAATGTTTGAGGGAATATTAAATATTAATTTGTCTTCCTGTAGAAGTATATTAAAGGGTGAAGTTTGCAGTTAAAGCAGTTTGCCTTTTTAACTTATTATTTTTATTGGTACCTGTTTGTAGTACTTTATGATTACATTCATCATGGGGAGTTAGTACACATACATGATGTTTCTCAATTCTTTTTTTTAACCCGCTCTCCTTCCTGGAGAAGGGAGGGAGGGAAAGTAGATTTAAAGGGGGGACGGATTGTGAAGTGCTGTGTACATGCATCAAGTCCCTAGGAATGTGATCATGTGTACTCAAGAGATAAATCGGTTTATCTTAAAGGCAAAATATGACTTTTTAGAACAATGGACAATGAGTTTTAGAACAACTAAAAATACAAAATGTGAGTGCTGCAGACATATTAACTGGTTTTCAAGTGAAAACTACTATTTCAAACTGAACAATTCCTAAACAGATATGTTTATATTAAAACTTGTTCATCTATTTGGTCTGAGCATTCTAATAATCCAGCCCCTAATGTCGTTTTACCAATAACACAATCTGCAACTCCTCAAATCCTTATTTAAATGAGAGGTTTTAACATGCTGGTTTTGTTATAGGCAAGAAGCCTGGTCGGCCTTAGGAACAGGGTTCTTTGTTTTTGGCAATCTTTATGGTCATCAATTTTAGCTATGGAAAACTAAAATTTCGATAATAATATAAACTTGAATATGAAATTTATTTAATCACTGAAGAAGTCTTTTTTGAGGTTTTGCTTCTCTCATGTCAAATTTTACAATAGAGTTACCTAAGAGTTATATTTTTAAAACTTTTGTAGTTTGTATAATTATTATCTTCATTATATTCCTAAGTCATTAATTGGTCTGAAAGTGCCATTAAAAATCTGACAAAAATTTAAAAACTGCTTATTTTAATGTTCGCATGAGAAGTTGTATATTTTACAAATACTGTAAGTATTTTTTCTCTCGAGACTGTCAAAGCCATTTTAGGCAATTCTCGTTAGACGGTCTTCGGGATTGAATGAAGAATCTCTCTGCCTTCAGTCCTCCTCCTCCTCCTCCTAATTTCTAGGGTTTCTCTCGGCCCAGGCAGGGGATGGAAAGGGGCCAGGAGAACTGCTTCTAAGCTTTAGTAATAAACGTGTGCTTGCTTATTGATGGACATTACTAGATTCCTTGAGGTATTGCTTTTATTTAATTTAGAAATTTTAACCTATGGTCTCAGCACCTTTTCTAATTCCACAGGAATGATTATTTAATCACATTGAATTAGACCAGGAATTCAGTTCTCACATTTTAAAATACCTTACTATTTAGTTTCCAAACTTGAGTTATCAGACTGAGTTCTAATATATGAACTAAACCATAAATTCAATTCCAAGTCTGTGATAGTCTTAATATTTAAACTGTTTAAACATCAACCTGAAGATTGTCTTCTAAATTATTGAGAAATAAAGTTGGTGGCATCTCTACCCTCATTGTCATGACCTATAATTTACTGCATTTCAATGTCTAATTTCTGAATGTGGAGACAACAACATTTTCCCTCCTAATGACAACAAATAAAAAACTCAATCCCAAATGTATTTTATATTGGAAATATTTCAGGATTGTGTGAGTTAGTTGTGAGGATCAAGTGATTTGTATTTGTATTCGTATTTATTTTTACCATTTGTGGACACAGTGGAAGGGAATAATAAGCATTTGTATCCATCCTTTCAGTTTGCCAGCTTTCTGATGACAAACAGCCTATATGTGGAGAGCCCATCCCTCATTTACATCACATGCATAATGTACTCTCTCTGCAATAGTAGCTTCTCAGGCTTGGCAGAGTCGCCTAACACACACAGTGATTGTGATCAGCACATTTCTGAGACTGAACTAATCAGAGAAATGTAGCAGTGAAGTGGGAACAGGAGGAAATAACATGGCATAGTGATGTACCCATTATTGTTCTGTTGTCATTCCTCCTAACCAGTGTGGTTTTCCTCGGAGCCTTAAAAAGGGTCATGAATTTGGTAGAGTAAAACATGGACCTAGGTGCAAGAATAACACATCTATTCCTGAACTTTGTATTCAGAGTAAAAAGGGAAAACACTGGCTACGTGGGGAGTAAACTCTCCTGAAAGCTTTGTTGATCTATGCATATGCTTATGTAATGTTCAAACAAAATTTGCAGCCTTTTCCAAATATGCCCAGACTCTTTTAATCTCATTTAATCTCTTTAAGCATTTGAATATCACAAAGAAAAAAAGATAGAACAAAAGAAAAGTCAGATACAAGAAATAAACTAAATCTTCAAAAATATGTAAAAACAAGGTCAAATAAAATATTGCCTGCTACACTAATTAGCATGCTGTTTACAAAATGTATTCTTAGCATGCTAACGTCTTCATGGTTTTCACACATTTACTAAAAGATATTCTCATAGCAGTTTTCACTCACATTGTTCAAGATTTTAACAAGAGTTCAATCCTGGAAGTCTTTTACAAAACAGTTAGCATGTTCATGTTCTATAACCGTTTGCAGTATTCCCAAATAACTCCTACACGTGAGTTCAGTAAATAATTGGAAGCCCAGATGTTTGAAACGGATTTAGCAGATACGCTGTAGCTGTACTTAAAATACAGCTACTTTTCCTTTGTCCTCTCATCAACCTCACAGCATTGCACTCTGCCATTTCCAGTTCTCTTCTAATTAAACCTAGATGCAGGCTTGGCGTTGTGCGTGTTCCCACACATGCCCCTCTCGCGTGCCGCATGTGGGAGCATCCTGTGTTACTGCTGCTGACTTGAGGCATTCCGGCAAGGAAGCTGACTTCTTCCAACTGAACTGTAGCCTTCTTTGTTCTTCAGTTCACCCTCGATAGGGAAATTTCTCATACTGAGATGTGAGCTATCATTTCACATAGCAAATAACCTGACTAATTCTACTAAGTAAGCTCCCTTCCTAGACAGAGCAGAAATGATGTCTGAATACCTCTATATCGCTGCTAAAGTGGGCTCTTGTCCAGTGTTTGCTAAATAAAGTAAAAAAACTAGGTGTAGATTAGTAAAATTAAGAACGTTCTTGAATTTGGCTATAAAATAGAGCTAACTGACTGTCAGGAGTTAAAGGAAATGTGAAGAAAATGTAATTTTATTTACAATAACTTTAGCTTAAGAAATTTAAATTTTGTTAATACATACATCTCCTTCTCAATGAAGTTCTTTTTTCCCTACAATTTTTCATCTTAGATCTAAAAATGTTGCCTCCTAACTTACACGTCTTGGATTTTTCCCTTATTTGAAATAATTATACCAATTCCTAAAAGGGCTGTTGTTTTATTTTTATTTTATTTTTTAAGATATAGGAGAGTATTATGGCTACATGTGGGAATTTTTAATTTGTATCTTATTTAGCTTAGTGTGCAATGTGACACCAGTTAATTGTATGTTATTTTGTGGTAACTACATGTTAACTCTGTTGGAAGTAATGGTAATTATACTGTAATTGATATCAGTTCTCCCACATCTTTGGAAAACCATACAATTAACACATATCACCACAGTTGGACACTGTCTTTTGTCCTTTGTAATGTTGCCATATTGTACCATTATTCTGAATAGAGTTCCTAAATATTTTCTTCTTCTTTTAAACTCAATTTAAAAAGTTTGATTTCAGAATGATTTTTTTAAAATGTTTTGAAATGAAAATATGGTTTATGTTTTTTATTTTTTATTTAATTTTTAAAGAAAAATTCCTCGATCAAACATAGGCCCAGGTTATATTTTATTGCAAATTCAGTTGTGACTTCCTATAACCTTGTTAGTCATTCTTTTTTTTTTCCCAAAAAGAGGATAATAATAAAATATGCAAAATCTTGATATTAAGGAGTTAATCACTTTTTTTTTTCCCTAAAGTGAGGCTTCTTAGCAGCAATCTGCATTTATGTTACTTTGCTTGCAGATGAAAAGGGATGTATTCTATGCTAGTGCCACCACAGTGAATATCAAACTAGGGACACAGAGGCATATTTAGTCCAAATTCAGGTTTCCCCTGCCTCCTTCTTTTGCCTTCTCCTGCCATGTGTTCCTTTTCTTTTATGACTTTTGCCTGTAGTAGGATGGAATGTTAGAAATAGCAAGCAAATGCTTTTTGGCCAAGCGTGGCCATAGTTTGGTAGACTTTTTTGACAAATAGATTATGTTTGAGTGCCTTCCTTGAGAATATGAATAATTCCTCAGAATTTTCTTTGATATAATGAAGCGATTTTACTACTGTATGCTACAGTATAGATCTCAAGGAGCAGAAAATTCAAGTATCATAGAATCCTAAAATTTTAGAGCTGAAGAAACAATGGATATACATTAGTTCAGATCCCTCATTTTAGAGACAAAATTGATAGGACCAGCATAGTTTGTGAGTGCACAGAGTGGCTTAGTGGAAGGAAGAGGAGGCTGAGGCTCCATCTGGCTCTCTTTCCTCTTAGTGTCTGGGATCTCAGTGCTCAAAGAGGCCTTTGCATTCTCTTCTGCCACTGAAGCTTCCTCATGGCCCATATTTTTCTTTTAAAGATAGATGTGATTTTTGTAGCATACTTATTTCTTTAAATGATAGGAAAATCTTTTAGGGGTTATGATATATTTGTATCATAAATATATCCAAAATAAACCATAAATTAAACCAAATACATTGTGGTGATGCTTTTCACTTTTCCACATTTTATGTTTATGTTTCTAAAAGAAAAATCTTCAAAAGTATGAGTTTGCCTGCTAAATTGGAAATAGAAGGTATATTTTTGAAAAAATATACCTTCTATGTTTATATGGCTTTGATATTTTCAACTTGAACAAATTTCACCTGTTTGAAATGTATTTGTGGAAATAAATATTTCCACAAAAATATTTTAAAATATACATTGTAAATTAAATAAGCATCTGAAATCTAGAATTGCAAATTGAATAAGTAAATTGCAAATTGAACTAATAGAATTTCCAAGATGGCTTTTTGGATGAAGACATTTGCCTAGCTGGGTCATTAGTTTTATTATGACACTTTTTGTCCATACGGTAAATGTTAGGATAAGAGTGTCTTACTGATAGTTTAAGTGGAGACAGAAATTTCCAGTTTTTAAGTTATGTGTTCAGTTTTAATATGAGTTTGTGTAATTTTACAATGGAACATTTTTGTGAACTTGTTACTGAAATAAACAGTGAATCAGAAGATACTCAGAAACAAATCTGCATCATGCCCCTGCACACGAATGAAAAGTTAAAGCCACATTTAAGTAGAAGTTGGGCCTCCACACAAATGGATTTGCTTAAATCTGAATGCTTTCTAACTCTACTTGGGAGTTGCAAACTTATAAATAACCTTGCAATTGGTTCAAATCATATTAAAACCATATGAATGAGACAGAAAGCATTTGGTTAAAGGGGTTCAGTAAGCACTCTAATCCTGATGAAACTAATTTAATTCAGTAGCTCCCAGGCTAAAAGGGTCTCATATCTTCAGAGTTAATGCTACTGTATCATTTATCATCTCATGGTCAGTGACAGGAGTCTTAAGTGTGTGTTGCAGGAGATGTACAGGATGCTGTCATTGCCAGAGTTGTGGAGACAGAACTTGCTTAGTTTGGTATACTCTTCAAATCCTGAGGGAAACTTACCATACATCATTTGAGAATGTTTTTGAAAGCTCCATAAAACATATCCACAAGACGCTCTAGAAATATTAGTTTGTTTCAACAGGCCTGTACTGCATGCTTTTCCACTGCAGGGCACAAGGCCAGGTGGCGATAGGGAGGGTCACGAGACGCTTTCCCCATCCTGAGGACCTCATGTCCTTCTGCCTGTATCAGCGTCCTGAGAAGAGATCCGAACAGCTTCTGTCAGTCTTTGCTGATTCTGTTTCTTGCCTCAACTATGAATCTACTTGTTTTTGAAAGATGTGGCCAATCCCTTATGAATTTGCCTTTCTCTTCTGAAGAATCATAGATAGATAGATGGACAAATAGATAGATAGTTGATAGATAGATAGGGCCATCACCACATAGAGCCACTACTAGGTCCTAATGACAGAAATTTCCAGAGAATTATTGTTGAAGTGATAAGATGTCATCTCTAAAATTTGTTGCTTTGTTATCTGTTAATTTCTGGCCAATAACAAGAATCTTTTGTTACATGAGGCAGAACTTGCCATTATATTAGTTTGCTAAAGTTGCCATGACAAAATTCCATAGCCTGGGTGCCTTCAAGGACATTTACTTCCCACAGTTATGGAAGCTTGAAGTCCAAGATAATGTGTCAGCAGGTTGTTTTTTCTGAGGTGTCTTTTTTTTGGCTCGTATATGGGCACCTTTTTCTGTGTCGTTAGTTGGATTCGCTCTTTCTCATGCCCTTCATGTCTCCTTTCGAGTCAGATGGGTTTAGGGCCCACCCTAGCAGCCTCATTTTAATTTAAGCACCACTATAGAAGGCTTATCTCCAAATATAGTCACATTCTGAGATACTAGGAGTTAGGGAATCAACTTATGGATTTGGGGAGGATACAGTGCAGCCCTTAATAGGCATCTATCTTAGCTTGTGTACTCTCCAACTCTTGTGAAACCGTTTAAGATATCCCCCCTTGACCAAATGCTTCATGTCTCTGTGAGATTCCACCTGGATTTGTATCCTGGGGAATGCTCTTATTTCTCAGAAGGAATTAAACTGAATTTGGTATGGTTTTGTTTAACGGTTTATTTTATTATCCTTTCCTAAGAGATTGGCATTTTTCATTAATTCAGAGTGATTTGCTGATGGTGACTTGTTAAGCAATACAAAGAAAAATATTCCTTTTGCAGAATCCTTTCATGTAATTAGGCAGATTGGCTGTATCCGAGGACTAGGCCCACCTTGACTAGGAGATCATTCTGTTATTTAAGTGATTTACATATCTTCCTTTGTATTTGCCTATCTCTCAATCATTTGCATTTCACTGCTTCTTTTTAAGCACAGAAAATTAATTTTACTTTATTTAAAAGTAGACTTAAAATGAAAGAAGGAAATAATTTTACCAGGACTTAGCCACTAGAGCGCCTAGTATGTACAACATCATAAGAGGCACTTATGATATAAAGATAATAAAATATGGATAAAGTAAAATATGGAATATGATATAAAGATAATAAAATATGAATAACAAAATATGGATACCTTTAGAGAAAGTTGGAGAGTCAAGTAAATAGACATATAAACCAATAATTGTAATGTATCTTTGTATGAACATGACAATGAAATAAAAGAGGGAGTGATAGATTTCCCCCTGAGGCTGGTGGAAGAAAATTAACAGAAGAATTTGTCAAGAAGAAATGCTTTAATTAGGCCAAAAAGGACTAATTATGATGTCATCAGGAAGGGAAGGGCCTTCTAGGAAAATAAAATAGTACATGGAAACACACAGGGATAGGGAATTCATATTCAGGAAACTCCAAGAAGTTCTATTTTACTGGAACAGAGAATACAAACTGGAATGAGTAGGACATGAAGCTGATAAGCGGAGCAGGAACCAGATAATAAAAAGGTCATATAAACTATACAGAAAAGCTTGTTCTTACCATACAGGTGGTAGGGAACATTTGAGGGTTTAAAAGTAGAAAATTACAAGATATAGCTACTACTTGGTTACTGGAGTTGAGATTAAATTTAGTTCTGAGATGCCTAGCAGCCAAGACAGAAAGGAATGCATCTTTCATTATACGGTTCTATTGTTTATGCAGGAGAATAGAAATTGATCTTTAGATCAAGACACTGTCTTCATTAGTGTTTAGCTTTGAAACATTGTTAACAAACATTAAATAGTATCAGAACAGAAGTTAGTGTTTTAAGAATTGCTTTGGGGTTTTTGTTGCAGTTGTTGTTTGTTTGTTTGTTTGTTTGATGGGGGATGCTGGGGATCAAACTCAGGACCTTGCACTTGCAAGGCAAGCACTGTACCACTGAGCTAAATCCCCAATCCCGAATTGCTTTGTTTTTCAAAAAGGGCTCCCTCACAGAATCTCTCAGTTGCACTTAAGCATTATGACCTTGTGGCATAAGCATTTTCTGTCCCATTTTACAGATGAGAGAATGAGCTCAGAAAGATCATATAGTAATCAAACTATAGAGTTATGATTCCCCTCAGTACAAACACCTATCTAAATTCTGGTTAAATGACTTAAATAAAATATAAAAAAATGTATTTTTCAGCTTCATTATTTTTACTACAAGATTGATAGCAATAGTAGTAATTTCCCTTCAGCCTTAGTGTGAAGTTAAAGGGAATACTCATTGGAAAGACCTTTGTACTAGCAGCTGATCAGTAAGTGGTACTCTTCCCCACTAGTATTCCCGTACATGTGTTTGCCTTGTGCTGGCAAACAGCCTTAACTAAGTCACGAGTCCTAGCACAATTTTAGTGTTAAGGATGTGTTAGCAGATAGACAAATTAATAGTTTTAGCTGGCAAAATGTTATTTAACAATGAGGTTTAATAATGAACTTCATCTCTCCCAGCCAGACTCTTTATTATCATGACTACTGACTCTGGAATCATCAAAATGTCACTATGAAAGTAAATCCCAGTGCCTCCGAAATAACTTCCTTAAAAAAGCATCACCTTTTAAAAAGTATATGTGGTCACTTTCCAGTGTAAAGCCTACATTTTTGATCTTTCATCAAATATTAAATGTATAGTAAATGATATAAAACAAAGGATAATAAAGTGATGGAATTTGTTAAGTCAATAAAAGAGAAACCACATGTATGGATACATAACATCTGTTGAGAATCACGCTATGGCAAGATATATCCAGAGCAAGGCATCAGAGCAGGTCATCCAGAGCAACAAATAGAGTACTGGACAACATCATTCTTGGCTTTGTCCTACTTTCAAAATAAAACACAACTAAAACTTTATTTTGAAATGTGTTCTGCTTTATAAGTCAAACATCTGTCATAGGTAATGTCTTCTTTTGCCAATGCTTTACAAATACTTTCAAAGATGCAAGTATTTACCTACAGAGATTCCAAGTTAGAATTTATATTAAGTTATGTAATTAAATGCATTTTATTGTACTCTTCTAAAATTTGTTATTTCTTCCTTTTATAAAGTGTATTTCTAGATTTCCTTGTTCCGCTTATTATGCTCGAAGAGATGTCACCAATACAGTGTGGAGTGTTGAGTATTGACATCTGTTTTACAAACTTGATGGCATGTGTGTGTAATCCTGCACTCTAGGAGGCTGAAGCAGGATAATCAGAAGTTTGAGCCTGGTCTGGGCAACTCAGAGAGACCCTATCTCGCACTAAAAGAATAAAAAGAGCTGGGGATATAGCTCAGTGTAAAGGCCCTGGGCCCAATCCCCATTATTGAAAACAAACAAAATGCTTGAAATATTAGAAAATTGGTAGTTTTTGAATGCCCTCTTGTACAGGATGTTTTTTATTTATGTGGATAAATAAATTATATGGCTCTTACAAACTTGCAAGTATTTATGGACACCAATACTAAATATTGTGTAGGATATGGGTATATACAGAAGGTCTAATATATAATCTCTGGCTTAGAAAATCTTTTGATTTTGTTGGAGAAGATGTAATAGTGAACATGAAATAAACTCCAATAGTACTGTATAACTAGAGGCTGCTTATGTAGGGAAAACTAAGAATTTTGGTATATTAGAACATAGGTAGATTAGGAAGGTTATACTGTTCATGGAAAACTTGGATTTTTTTTTTCAATACAAAAGAGAATTGTCAAGGAGAATGAGAGAAGGAAGCATTTCCTAGTAACCACAAGAAAGGTATGATCATGGTATTATTACTGGGAAGTAAGCCACTGTGTCTGCCCCCCGCAGAGGATGTAGGATGGGAGAACTGTAGAAAATTGAGTTTAAAAAGGTAGATGAGGCGTAGTAAATGAAGGGGTGCAGTTCAGATGAGATAGAGGAGTAAATAGGAAGCCAGAAAGGTTCTGAGGGAAGTGGAACACTGAGGAAGGAGTGTGAGTGGATGAACTGGGAGGGCAGAGCCAAGGGTCAGGCAGACCAGAAAAGAGTCTGTAGTGGTTATCTAGGTGTATGGGCTTGAAGGAGTAGGTAGTGATGGTAGAATGGCATTGAGAGTATGAATTGGGGCAAGAAGCCTTGTGGAAGGAAATTCAGTAACCCTGGATGAGTTCGTCTAGTCGAAGGACAGTAATGAGACACGTATTCCTAAGCCAGGTAGTAGTGACGTAAACAGAAGGCTGGAAGTAAGCTGAGTCAAGGGAAAGATGCTTTTGTAGGAAGTCTTTACTTTTAGTTTAGGAAAGCATTTTCCTAGGTTAGAGATCCACTAAAATATGGAAGTGGAAATCAAATGTCCAGAAAGATCAAAGTTTAAAGCTGGGATGAAAATACCCAGACTTCATTCAGCAAGCACTCAATACATTAGCTGTTGCTAAATTTTGAGGAAGGACTGTATCTCAGAATATTGGTGTCTTTAAATAATTTATATTCATAATATGCATGTTTTTCCTTTCTCTTAGAAAGCTCTGCTTTAGGAGCATGCACATACACACACACATACACATACACCTGCAGACACACATACGTATGCACACAAACATGATTGATAGGGCTGCAGTATTCATCTTTCCTGCAAAATTCCTTATCATTACAAATTTGAAAGATTTTTAAAAGCCTTTAATATTTGAAGGCATATTTGGGCATATAACAACAAAATTCTTATTTATTTAGAAAAGAATCATGCCAGGTTCCCCATGTAGAAGATAGGTGCTTCTAAATCCATGATTATATGAGCACAGGATTTTTTATTTACTATCTTATATATGCATAAATAGAATGTTCAGCAATTAGTTAATAACACACATTTAAGTTTATTTAAGAGAGTCAATATAGGGAACATCCTAATTATAATGTATTTTACATATGAAAATAACATGGATAATTATTTTTCACACATTTTTAACTACCACATAGGTAATGGTACCCTAGTTGTAAGCTGCATGGCTGCTATAATAACCTGATAGTCAGATATTCTTACAAATGAGCTTTTGAGTAAAGGTTGGTAAAGTGCCTCTCATTTAGACCATTGGAATAAAATATATCACATTGTTGTCTAGACATGCCTGTGTAAATAAAATATATTTGTAAAGCAACAAACGAAAAGCTGCCCTCAGCATGTACCATTTCCCCCTTAGTCTGTAGAGTTGTTGTAAGAATTGGGGGCATGGTGTAGGCTGGTCAGTTTTGGTAATCCAGAAGAAAGGTGCCTGGCACATTATGGCATCATGACATTTCATGTGTTGTTTTTTTAGGAGATGACTGCAATCAGTCATCTCTCATACGGTTTGAAAAAGGCTTGTCTCACTAGCAAGCAAACTGTTATTTAAGTACACAATCCACTCTACTACTGAAACAGTTTTGCCAAACTTATCCAAGTATTCTCACATGCTTAAAGATGGTATAAATATCATTTATTGCTAGCAGTTTTCTTCAGACTATATGGAATGTCTTCCTGCTGCCTGATCTAAGTGTCCCAGTTTACATTATGGCCTTTACTGCCTCTGTTTGATGGAGTGATCAGTAAAAATTTAATGACACTATAAAATAATAAAAATGTCATTAATTTACCACGGATCTTGGATGCAGTGGTTGTAAAGTTACATTAATAAACAGAATATTTTTTACAACAAAAAGCATTGTTACGTGGGAACGTATAAATAACACACATAAATTTAAGAGCAATTTTACTGTTAGCACACACATTATTATGGAATAGCCAATAAGTGTATAAAACATAGTATATAAAATTTTATTAAAATATACTGTGCACATCAAAAATTCAGCTTTTATCTAAGTGCAAAGAAAAGCCATTATTGTGTGCTTACTGTTTCATTGCTGTTCTTTCCCCAGATCACAATTTCACATTTGTTGCCGGTAAGAAGTTGATTTTTTTTCCTTGATGAAAACTAACCTCTGGTCTTTTAGTTATCCCAAATCCATTCTCTCTCTCCACTGATGCAAAGATATAATTGATCAATCTTGCCATGGGTGGGAGGGGGCTACTAATTTAATGCAAAGTTAAAAATAATGCCTGAGGAGTTGAATGGTTTGTTCAGTGACTCTGGAAATAAGGGATAATAATGCAGCAGTCTATCTGTCATCAGTGAGTCTGCCCCGTCATTGACTCTGATAATATGTGAAGATGATGGATGCTACCATCTTGCGGCTTGTAACATTTAACATTCATCAGCTCTCACTAAAGGGGGCTTTATCATTTAAATATCTTTATTTAATATGCAACATCTACCTCATACATCATAATTTCAAAGCACTTAGAGAGCCAACAGTCCTACAACACAGCAGAGCTGACTTTAATTTTTTTAAATAACTTTTATGTTGCCTGCATGTTTGTGACTGACAATGCATAAGTAAGTGTCTGATCACTTTGCTGCATATAAAATGCACACTTCACGGTCAACATGAAGATGGGGGAATTTTTCGGGTAGGGGAGATTCAATAAGCATTGAGGTATTTTGCTTGTATTTCCAAAATATCTTTCTTGAGAGCTGTGTGCATTTTGAGGGCTAGTTTCTGTGTGTGTGTGTGTGTATGTGTGTGTGTGTGTGTGTGTGTGTGTGTGTGTGTGTGTGTAGGGAGGGTGGGATTTGGATTTAAGAACTTGTCACACACAGTCTATATTTGTTCCGTATTGGGATCAACACACTGGCATTTAATGGCCAGAAGTTTAAGCTTCTTGGAACTGAAGGACCCTTAAATTTCTCTTTGTGCCATGTCTGCATCCTGTATTTACTAGACTCATATTCAGCCTCACTGGTAAAATCTTCGCTTAGCTCAGCTGCCCAGACCTAACTTGTACACATCAGGCCCTCTTATCTTATGGTTATGTGGCTGGCAAATAAATATTCTGAGCTATTCTTTGAAGAAAAGAAGGAAATCTTCTGGGAGACTAGGTGAAAATTTATATGAAAGGGGATGGCTTTGCAGGGTCCTTCTTTAATCTCAAACACAGTGCTTAATATTATCAAATTTAAAATGCAGCCCAATGCCCCAAACAATTTTTATCACTGATTTATTTTCTGCTTACTTAAAGAGTATTTCATGAGATATTCTTCCTTTTCTTCTACTCTGTCAAAATATTGATATTTTATAGGGAAAGTATCTTTGGAGAAGAATTTTTTTTCAATGAAGTTAGAAAAATGTATGACTTCAAAGACACAGTGAATGTGTTGTTGAATGTTCTGAATGTTTTTTGTTATGATTAAAAACAAGCTGATACTACTGAATTGTGAGTGCACTTCATTTTTATAAAAGAAAAGATATTATCATCATGTAAGCTTTGTTGTCTTAGGATTTTACAAACCATGGCATGTAATTTTCCCTCTTCTCCTTCCTTGTCAAAATATTGATATTCTTTCAGGAACTTTATTTAAATTTTTTTTTTTTTACTGAGAATATTTTCCGGTAAAATCAAAGAGAATGAATGACTAGAAAGATACTTGAAATATGCATATTGATAGGTAGTTTGGTCTGTTGATTGTCAGAGAAAGTTGTTTTCCCCCCATGAAAATACAGTTAAAGGTTGTTCTTCCAAGAAGATTGCAGGTGTCACATCAGAACTCCTTTTGCATTTAACATAGGAAAGCATTCACATGCAAATAATTGAAATGTGAAACAATATGATAAAACAAAGGTTGAATATTTTGCTTCCCCCGGTACTACTCATCTTCACTTTAATTCTTTTTCCTTACATCGTGACAACCAAAAGTGCTACTCAGAAATAGAAACTGGCTGATTAAAAGCAGCTGTCCTTCCCCTGACAATGTGTGAAACTCCCATACGGCTTGTGGTTGCTTTTTGTTGTGTCCTGCATCTGGGCTAATTTGTTCTTGGGCAGCAGTGATTTTACATAACAAGATATTAGAGAACCACCCTTGATCTGGTTTTCATTTCATTCTGTCTTTTATACGTGTCATATTTCAGAGGTTTCCCTACATACTATTATTGAAACGAGTTAGTATAACCCAGTTGGAGAAATTCATGATTATAATTTCTGTGGCAAATCCTTCATAGAAATGGTGCTAGATTAGAGCAAGGTTTATGCTGTGTTTTCTTCCAGCACAGACTTGAACATATTCCATGATGAAGGGGAACTGGAAGACTTCCTGCACAATTTGACTGATGGGAATTAATTATAGAAATATAATGATATTCAAAAATAATCATATTAGAAAGCACAAATGTAGTGAGACTGTACAAATGAGGCACAGCCTCTATCAAGTAATTGTATGTTTGCTCTTTAAGAATATTTCCAAGTTTCTAAACATCTTACAGAAGAGAACACTCAGAATATTTCCATCTAATGCTGAACATGCTCAGTACAGAACTAGGTCATTGAACAATAGACTGAACAGCAATCAGCACTCTACTGCTGCATAATGCATTAAGTATAACATGCAGAAACCATTCCCGGAGCTGGAAGCTGCTATTTCATGTCTGTAAATTCAAGCTGACATGACATTTAATATTGTTTCATAGTAATGAACAACAAGGTTTCATTCATTCATAAGCATAACACAAAGCCAAGTTTGAGTCTGGAGAGTAGCAAGCAGGGGGGCGGGGGGGACACGTGCTGGGTTTCTGCAGACAAGAGCACCATGTTAATGATGGCCAGTGGGCCCTCTGCTACTGATCTACAAAGCAGCAGAGCTCCAGTCACTGTGACGCTGCAGACTCCTGCTCCTAGAAGGACCGGGGAACAAGCAAAACATTTTTGAGTTTCCCTCTTAACTAACTGGGGTTGTTAACTTTCCTGGTCGATGGCTGGCTAGGCATGAAACTCCTTTTCGGTTCCCAGGAACTCATACTTAAAAAGCAATAGTACTGATTCCATCATGTAGTTTACCGGCTTTGAAATGTTTTTGAAATCCTGGTGCATAAAATTTTAATTTGTATTTTCCCAGTTAAACTGATACAAGCTGTGATGTCTAAATGGGAACAATTCTCTCCCATTAAATTTAGTAATATCATTTTAATAGGAACTGCCCTTCCGCGTTTTCGCACTTTTGACTCTGCTATATTGCATTCCTTTTAGATTTCTAGAGCCAATCCGAAAGAGAAGTCCAGAGCAGCTCTAGCAGGTTGACTGCAGGCTTCCTTTCCTCACAGGTCCTATGGTCTAGATCCTCTCAGTGCCACAATTGGGCTTTGGCAGAATCTTTCTGGAAGATTTTCAGAGGCCACATGGGTCATAAATGATGTTTATCAATCCAAATTTTGCCCATTAAGCAAGATAGAACCTGGAAGGAAGAAGTGGCTGCTTTGGAAGCTAGAATAAGCCTCTGATTATTCCTTCCTCTAGGAAAGAACACGCTTTGAGAATTTGGGGCCCCAGTTAACAGGAAAGTCAAGTGAAGATGGAAAGCTGGGCCCAGGTGTCATCGACCTTACTCGGCCGGAAGATGCAGAGGGTGAGTGGCTTTTCCATAGCTCTTTCTGCGGCTCTGTTTGTTTCTGAAAGTATGTCTGAGTTAGATGCAGGATTATTGGGGCCTTTCTTGGGAGTCATCAGCTAGATTTTCTAGGTAAAGCTAAGGAAATGTTGGTTTTCAGTGTAAATCGTAGTGGAGAACTTTGAGAAGCAGCTAGATCATATATTACCAAACACATAGTCATCGAGGTACTTCAGGGTACCATTTGAAAGTTTTAAAATAATAAGGACCCTCTACATTCCAATAAGCAACAGAATTCTGTGTTTCATTGACCTCAGTGCATTCTTTTTAAAGAAAAAAAAAAGAAGAAGAAACACAGGAGGGATTTTTGTGTTTCAAATCCTAAATCAGCGGATTCTTAGGTGCAATATAACCATTGTGGGTACTAACTGATGGCTTCCAGCAGATTTTGTACAAACTTACTAGTTGCTGGAGAGAGGCCTGGTTTATGCCTGGTCCCTATCACTGAAGTTCGTCGAAAGCCTAGGTGCAAAGAGTTGCCTCACTTCAGAATGTTTACCCGCAGCACTATCAGAACCTGTCTCTTCTTTTCCTGTTTGTTTGTCTTAAATGCACAAGCAGCACATCAGCAGAAATTGCTCCCCAGAGGCCGGGTACAATTTATGGGTTAGGTCAGCACTTCAGTAGTAATGTTGCCTGGTTATTTACTGTGTCATCACGAGTAAGGACTGGTTTTCCCGTTAGCTGTTTCTTTGGCAGAATCTGTCTCACCAGTCAGGGAAGATTAATTTGTTCTCTTCAGAGTAATGTGATACTTTACCCATCTTGGGGCCCTGCTAAAGTCCTTTTTTAGCTTGAGGGGAAGAAACTTACTAGTGTCCCTGTTACTAGCAGGATTTCTTCCAGGACCCTAATCCCTTGAAAACACATGAAGACATTTCATAGCTGTATCTGAACTGGTTCTTCCTAGGCGGTTCAGAAATCTCCGGTATGAGCGCTAGGAGATGGGTAGTATGAGAAATTAGAAAGCACCACAGAGAGTTTCCAGCAGGCTGGTTTTTCATACCAGTAGGAGAGAATTTAATGTTTGATGATAGTTCTGGGGACAGGGTGTTAAAATGAATTCTGATTGGTGTGTGTGTGTGTGTGTGTGTGTGTGTGTGTGTGTACATGTGAGAGAGAGAGAGACAGAGACAGATATAGAAAGAGACAGAGAAAGAGAGAGAAGAACGGGAAAGGAAAGGAGGAGGAGAGGAAGTAGAAGATGAATAGAAGGGGAGGGATACGGGACTCAAAACCAGAACCATTCATGCTGCCTTCCTGAAGCATATGCATTTTCACAGGCACTTAGAAGTACGGGTTTTCTGGCGGTAAGAGTTGAGATCCTTCTTTCCAGGGACCCAGGGAGTCCCCATGACGGGCCTTCACAGTCAGCCTTCTGTCTGCAGCACAGACATGATGACTGGCCTAAAGTCTGTGAGGAGGTATTTCAGGTCTGGCCCATCTCAGTTTTGTTGGAAGATTGTGTGTGGAGTGCCTAAATCTTTGACTTTATAGAATTAAATAAATACTTCTTCATCATTTTGGAGTATTCCATCCACATATTTGGCTATAAGCTAGGAATTATAGAGCTCTATTGTCTTACCCTTACTCTTCCTTTTCTTACTCTTTCATTTGTACTTTTTCATTTTGTTTCTTAACCATATATCAGTTATAAATATAGTCAGTTTCCTCTCAGTAGTGCTGATAATCAAGTTATGAGATCATATGCTTGATATCTTGATAGTCTTAGGATTACTAACCATTATAAAAAGAAAAAGGTTAGAATTTTACTGTAGGGAAACATTTTATAGAAATATTTTTGTATAGTCCATTCAATACCCAGATTACCTAAATTGTGTAGGTCCAAACCTATGAATACCCAGATTATCTAGATTGTCTAGATCTAAATCTATTTTCCTAGTTATGTTTTTTAAGCAAATATTTATCAAGCTCTCATGTGTCACCGAGTGTATTATTTTTTACACATTGTCTATTTAATCCCTTTACAGCATCTGAAAAAGTTTTTTAATATTTCACATTTCATAATTGAAAAAAGTGAGGCATGAAGCAATTAAATACTTTGCTGCAAGCCATATAGCTAGTCAGGATAGAGCTGAGATTTGACACCAGGCTCAGTTTTCAGCCTAGACCCCTTATATGTACTGATAAATATGTGGTGCCTTCACTTACTTTTCTGAGCAAACTCCTTGTGACCTTCCTCAGCGTGGCCCATTTCCTCTCGCTAAATATAGCAGGTCATACTATGTAGCAGCTCTCATGTTACCGGGTCACACGTAGCATCAGCGCCTGATGAGTGTAACAGGAGAAGTGCTGTAGTGGCCCAGGGGCTTAAGGAGCGTGTGAAAACCTCCCTTCAGAAGCTTGCCCAGAGTTGCCATTGAGACCTCATGTGCTTCTGGGGGACTGAGTTCATGAATGGAGTCAAGTTACCGGCTCTAATACCCACTGCAGCATACTGCCTTTGTGAGGACTGCGGGGATAGGGAGCAACCTTTTGCTGAGTTCAGGCTATTTCCTGGCATTTGTTCAAGTGTGTGCTGATCGCGAGGCCTGCTGGAGTTACAGTTCATATTAAAAGCAGAGTAGATAACAAGTACACATAATACTTTCTCTACTTTATTCCTTAGCAGGAAAACTAACATGGGGCTGAAGAATCACAATAACAAAAAATGTATTTGCTCCTTCACCAAGTCTGTGGTCCAGCAAAACAACCAACATTTCCTATATGCCTACCGTGAGCCAGCCCCTAAACTACACCCTGGGTAAACCAGAGGAAACAAAACAGAGATATTTTGACCTCTTAGAGCTTAGGGTCTAGGGAGGGAGGCTGGAAGAGGGAAAGGGAAGTATGTGCGTACGTATATACATGACTGTCATTAAGAAGAAGTGCAGAGAAGGGCAGTGATTTGTTATAATCTAATTTAGAGTGAGTGCTTCCTAAGGAAGCTGAGTTGACAGGTGGGGTCTGTGCCTCTAACTCAGGAGGTACTCTCCCTCTACCCATGCATGACCCCAAGAGTCCCTGGCTTTGGAACAGTGATTTTTAGAGACTGCACCCTCCCGGCACTTCTGCCCCACCCTCCTGTGGGGCTTCTGAAATGAATAAAGTAAGTTAGCCCAGGAGATGAAGCCCTGCTCCTGCCAGGCTTCCCAGAAAAATGTCTGCCAGCCGTGAAAATGGTGATATGACTTAGTAAGCAACTTACAGACCTGCTTCATAGCCCAGGCAGGGAGCAGCAAAGAAAAGGTCACCCCAAAAGCCAGCTGTGCATGTGTATTAACCACTCATCAAAATCAAATGACAAAACCATAAGCAAGGAAAACAGAAATTAAAAATATAAAAGGCAAATGCCTTCAAAATTTTATTTTTAAAGTCCAGCTGTTATTTGGCTTGAATGTGACAAGACAGCATTTCTTGTTCACCATGATATTTATAAAACTACAAATTCATTGGTGCTGGGGACTTAGGAAACATGTTTAAGGTCTTTGAAGTGGCTAAAGACTTAACATGTATTGAGTACACACAATTTGTTAGCTTCCATATAGGCCATGTAAGGAAGAGAGGACTTGATTAGTTGAGTCTGTCACATGTATTAATAATGATGAACAGCTGTTGAACTTTTTATGGACTTTCTTATGGCATTTCCTCTCTCCTTGTTCTGCTTAGGCAAGAGTGCAATTCTTACCCCAATTCTCCTAACTTCAAGGTTGCATAGTATCGTGAAAAGGGCTCTGGCCTGGTTATCGGGAGATTGGGATTAAAGTTACTCTGCTAAGTGACTGGAAACAAGTGACTAATGCCTATGGACTTAAATCTATCTTTTAAAAGAGACATGTTGGATTTGATTATCTCTAAGGTTCCTTCCAAATGCATGATTGTTTTAGGTTATTCATAAAACACTGAGTGTATTTCTTATAAGTTCCATTTAGTTGGGTTTTTTTTTTTTTGAAACTTAAAAAACAGCACAATATCTTAGAGGATATATTTGTACCACTTGCTGAATTGAGTGCTCATGTTCTTTGAGCTTTCTTAATGAAAACGTCTCTCCAGCAGTATTCCCCACTTGTCTTTCACAGACAGGTCCCTCCTATGTTCCTTGCTCTCCTCATGTCCAGCAACAACAGTTGTGACTTGGCATTTTAAGATATATTATTCCCATCTTGTTTTATCCCCATCTCTCTCTTACAATGGGGGTTTCTCTCTTAAACATAGTGTTTCATACTGTCTTACAGTATGGTTTGAGTAAGAAAACCTTCTTCTAAAACCTTCTAAAATTTTCACTTTTAGTTACTGTGTTCTAGCCTCACCAGGAGGCTGCACCTCATTTTGATGTGGGAAATAGTGAAATAGGAGCTTATCATTTAAGGACGAGCTCTGAAAGTGATTATTTTGGGCCGGAGTTTTGGACCCTGAATTGGAGCTGGAACAATGTTACTATACTCCATGCATTAAAAACTTGCGTTGATTTGTAAGGAAATGGATATGTGCACCAAGGATACTCCTGTTTAGGACTATTGTTATAAGATTTGTTTAGAAACATTTTATGGATTTTCACTGAATGCGTAAATTAGATAACAGCCAAGTGGACCTTACTCTTCTGAAATAATCTTCCTTTTTCTCTTCTTCCTCCTCCTCCTTTTCATTCTCTTCCTCCTTTTCTCCTCCTTTTCTTCTTCTTCATCTGGCTCCTACTTCTTTTCCTCTTATTCCTCCTCTTCTTCCTCCTTTTTGTGAACCTCTAATTCCTTTTAAGTTTTATATCTCAGGGTAGCTTTGTTGTTGTCAGCTTAAGCTCTCTGGTTATGGACAAATAGCAGAGACTGGAGATTTTTTTTTCCCCCTCCAAAATGTGCCACTTAATATGCAAGTTGTTTCTTTAAAATCCTGCTTCCTCTTTGATCCATATTCTTGGAAATCTTTGAAGCTTGTCTCATTCCCTTCACCCTCCCTGGACTCTTACTCCTGTAGAAAAAGAAGATTGATTCCATAATACATGACTCATTCAGGCAGCAGAGGCAAACTGTCGCCTAATCTAGGGTGGGATTTAAACGCCATAACTGCTTCTACTCTGGAATGTAAAGGTCATCGGTTCAAGCCCAGCAGAATACAGCACTTCACGTTGCAACACTTAGATTCTCAGATTCGGAATAAAGAAGGGAGGTTATGAAGTCTATAGTTCCAGCCAAGAAATCCCTTCTCACATCCCTGACAAGTGGTCGGTCATTGCACTTCTGTTCAAGTGCCTCTAAGAGTGTGACAGGAAACTGACTTCATCCTGAGATGCTACTTTAATTCCCTTAGTTCTTTGTTAATGATTTGTATACAGTTTTGTCTCTGATTCCTAGTAATTTCTATTCATTTGCTCTAGTCCAACTTCTGGACTCTGACAGAATAAAATCTGTAATTTCATTATCACACTCCTTTACCCCTTCAGATATTTGCTTAAGGATTAAAGATTTAAATTCTAGTGCTCCATCCTAGGCAGCTCATATTCATTCCCTAATCTATTAATGAGAAAGTTGATCTAGATAATTTCTAGTTGACAGTTGAGAGGGGTTGTTTTTGTTTTTGTTTTTTATCTTGCATGTGTGTGCTGGGGATCAAACTCAGGGCCTTGTGCTTCCTAGGCAAGAACTCTAACCATTGAGCTAAATCCCTAGCCCTAGTTGATGGTTTTTTTAAACTCTTTAATTTTACTGTCATAATTAAACTGATTCACCTTTAAGGCAACTAGAATGTAGAAATATCACTGAGGGACCATGCAATCTTCTAAATAAATGCAATTCTGGTACAAATGCACCATAGATACGTGCCTTTACCTAAGAAGGTATCTAGTTGTGAGAGCACATACCAAGAATGAAAGATGAAGAATTTTGTATATAAAAAGAAAAGACCCAGGTAATCAGACAAAGCATTAGCCAGAGCAGTGCTGTAGGCATACAGATCTGGTCTTCCTTGGCTGACAAAAACAGTGTGACCAGGAACTCTGGAGAAGCAAATAGGCAAAGGAGTCTCTACGGAACCAGCATGCCGGGATTGGAGGCCCAGATAAGTGGCAAGAGAGGCCCAAGACGTGGTGAAGATGAGTAACAGCCACATGGGCTGGGAGATAAGCAGAGTTCACAAAGCCTTTGCCTCTGGACTAACTCTCTTGTATGAGTATCGCAAAAATGTATTTTACTGTGGATATAAACAGTTTTAGAGGATCCTGTGCACCAGTTTATATCAGCACTATATATAAAGTGCAGTGCTCTTAAACAAGCAAATAAACTTCTCTTAAAGAAATATATTTGCTGTGTCTTAAAAGCTCCCAAATAACTTTTAATGTTGGTGGAAAACAATTTCCATTGAACTCTCCAAGTGATGGATATTCCTGATGGGGCAAGAGAGTGAAATGTCAAGTTTCTTGTATAACTCCATCCCCTAATACTCCATAAAGGGAACTCAACCTGCTTCTCACAGTTGCTTAGGCTTGATAGCTCAGTCAAACACCTAGCCTCTCTTAGTGAGGAGCTCAGCCCTGCCCAGTAGCTAGTTTCTCACTGGGTTGCATTTTCTAAAAAGGGCCAATGACGGTGTGTATAATTACCACCAAAATCGATCTACTCTTCTGCCCTCTGCTTAAGAAAGAAATGCCTGCCTATGCCATTACTGAAATCACACAGAACTGAATTCCCACCTCTCCACCGTAACTTAATGACATAGATTAATACCATCTACCATGAAAATTAGACTCAAGAACAGCTACCACATGTTCCCAGGGGGACTAGAAAGTTAGTTTTTGCTTAGTCAGCAGTATGTTTGTCTGCTCCACATAGACCAACACATTAGGATAAACCCTGGCTGACAGAGGTCTATCTGCCATATTTGGACTACATAGCTCTTGAAATGTCAATTTAGTCCAGGTCCCTGTCCCAGAATCCACTTGTCCTGGCAGCAGGAGCCTCTTGACTTTCCACCTGTAGACTGCAGGATTCAGCCTAACCTTAGGTTGGTTGGATTTGAAGAACATCAAGCCAGTTCTGTGCACTCCTTAAATTCTTTCCGGTTAAGGTCAGAACTGGTATTGAGACCAACCTTTTTTGCCTAATTCGCCCTTCAAGTTCTGAAAACTGTTTCTAACTGGTTCCAAAGACCCAGTTCCTACTTGTCCCACCCACCCCTATTGTTGTGAATGACATCCTTTTTAGTTCCATTTAGCCAAGATACTCTTATATTTGACTATCTCCTTCTTCTAGATTGTTCATCTCATTTTATTTTGCTTGCACCCACTGTCTGCTCTCTATTTTTAAAGGTGGTTCTCTGTGAAATGACTCTTCACTGTGAGGAACTGTGTCTTCCCAACCAGGATCTGTCCCTACTCAAGGTCTCACAATTTTCGGTTTTACCCCCATGTTCAATCAATTTCCAATTTGCTGATTGTCTCCCATATACATACACTGTTCCCCCAGCACACCCCTCAAAAAAATAATACTGTTATGGGCACGGGACAAAAGACTTTTTAAAACAAATAGACTACATTGTATTCTTCAGGAGTTAGTACCATAGCTGAAATTAGAAGGTTAGCACACATGCAAAGCAAAACACCATAAATTTGACATGTTCAAGTGCATGATTAGAGAAACTGAAAAGAAGTGCTGTTCAGAGGAGGAAGCTGTAGTGCTTTGTGGACAGTAATAATTCTGAAAGGTCTGAAAGAAGTATGGCTGGAAATAAGCCTAGAACTAGATAAGCAAAGAGAAGAAGAAGAACATTTAGTCAAGGGCATAATCCAAGTAGACACAGAGACAATAAAGCATGCAGGAACCTCCAGGAGGGAAGAATCATCTTTCTCGTTTTTGTCTTCTCCACCATGACCAACAGAAAGCCTCCCACAGACTTGTGCTCAATAAGTATCCGTTGGATATATTCTAGAAATAGCTGGATTCCATGTTACAGAAGGCCTTGAATGCCAGGCTGAGGAATTTGGACTTTGCCACCAAATAGACAGTCACTAACTGTTAATTGTTAAATATTGATTTAGATTCCAGAGGTGAAGTATAGTGAAGATGGAGCAGTTAGGTTGGTCTGTTAGTCTCCTCATTCCTCTTCTTTCTTTAACTTCTCCACGTAGGGGCTATTCAGCTGTGTGTCTTTCTATGTTAAAAGAAAGCTGAGCAGGTGTTTGGTGAGTTCCCATTCTAATCATATTAAAAATAACTCCTTTCCTCCTGGATATAGTACACACATTCGACTGATTTTCACTTTGTCTGATAGAGCTGACTGATGCCCATGGATCAGTCTTGTGCCCGTGCCTCTCACTTTGAAGAGTGATATTTTTTCAGTGGTTTTTGTCTAGTGAGTACTCACCCCTTAGACACAACGACCCAATTTAGGTCATGGTGGGAGAGGGAAACAATTGTGTAAGAAAACATCAGCGTTTGAGTCATTCCGTAACCTGTTACATTTAGGAGCAGGCCATAGAAAGTAATTCCGAACTAAAACTTAATATCCCAAGTTGCAGCTCTGGAGAGAAGAATTTCATAAGCAATATATTAAAGTATTTTAAAATTATACTAAAAATATAAATTGAAGTTTATTGGTTTCGATACACCTTTTTTTAAAATTTCTTGGCAGAAAAACCCATTTAAGGCTCTTCAGTATCAGCTCACTGTTCTGTGGGAAGGTCAGTCCTGCATGAGGATGAAACAAAGCAGGATAATTGCTCTTGGTTGCTCACATATGGAGCTCTTAGTAGGGAGGAAGGCAAAACAACTTTGAAATGTCCTTGAAACTTCCATGCCCTCCAAATATTATAGCTTTATTGTCAGTAATCTTAGCCCTTTGTCATTCCAATGAATCTTTTATAAAAAGCTGATTTGTAAGTTCACAAGACAATGGTCTCCCCACCTCCCCTCAACCCCCCCTTTTTTTTTTTCCTGTCTCTTGCTGGGCATCCTGGTAGGGTTACTGTTCCCATGTATGGGAACTGGAGAGAGGTGAGATGGTCTTTCTTGCTTAGACTGTATGCAGTCATTACATTTTAGTCAGTATCACAGAGACTCTTTGCAAATGTGTTTTTAGCATTTGAACAGAAGAGAGGCTCTATTAAGGAGTAAGTTGCAGCCTCCCAGCTAGTTTGTTGGTTGTTTAACTACCTGAAGAACAGGACATGAAATATAGGAAACATTATCCAGACGTGAGAAAAGTATACAAAGAACACAAGTATCAGTTCATCGCCTGCTATATTCTTGGTACTGGAATAAACATTTTGCTACTCATGTTGCTTATTACTACTGGTATTATTTCTAAAGGCAATTACAGTTTAGTGTGTGGTTACTGGGTTCCAGTCATTGGCTTGGAAATTTACATGTATTCTCATTTATTCCTCAAAAAGATGCTGCAAAGTAGAAATTATTAACCATATTTTACAGGGAGATAAAACTACAGTTAAGAGAAGAGAGATAATTTGCTTAAGGTTACTTAGCTAGGAAAGATCAAATCTATAATGCAAACTCAGATCTAAGTGAGTACATAGCATCTGAGCCATGCTGCCTCTGTTTTCCCCAAGAGCTGACTGGACTGCCTGTCTTTGTTGAAGTAGCTTTTTCCTATGGTTTTCATTAAAAAGAAAAAATTTATTTCGAAAGGGAAACTTGTGAAAACTTTTTTCCTTAAATCTTTCTAACTCCACAAATGTTTCAAATACTTCTACCAATCTGCAGGATGGAGTTGTTTTGGTGGCCCACATAATTGGCTTGATTGTCACAAATCCTAGAGCCATCTCCTTGTAATATTTAGTTCCTTACTCCTATCTTTTAAAAAATGTAATTTTTACTGGACCCATAAGCTGCATTCCCATTGTAATGAAAGACAGATTCCTGGGATGAACGAAATGAAATGAGGGGGAGAGGATGGTTAAATTAATTGGTAGGAGTTTGTAAAATTAAGTCTGGATGCCACTGAAACAATTGAGATGATCATTTTAGAAATTCACATCGATGGCAAGTGTGCAATCATGGGGATAGTTACATTTCAATTGCTAGTGTGATTTTGCCATTTGCTGTGAGACTTGGGAGCAGTTTAACCTCTGAGAGCCTCAGGTCTTCCTCCTGTGGAAAAGCTGTGAATATTAGATGATCTTTAATATCCCTCTCATATTAACACTCTCTAATTCTTTCAACATGTTTTCCCATTTTATGATAATCAAGGAAGGTCCCACTGTATGCTTGTTTGAATGCATGCATTCATTCTGTACATTTATACATACCTTCCAACAGTGGGATGGTATTTTGGATTTAATATTTCCCCAAAGCTGAGACTTGTCTTACTGTCCTTCTAAGGTTTTCTTGGAAGTGGAGAGGCTAGGGTCTCAGAATTGTTCAGTGTGGCAAGTCAGCAAAAAAGATAAAATGAAAATTGGTAATCTCTGAACTCTAAACAACAACTATTTGGGTACATTTTTCCCCTTAAAGCCATTCCTGCAAGAGATTAAAACAATATAAAATATGAAATATGCGTTTATATAAAATCTAATTTCAGAAATTCTCAGGTGCTAGTAGAATATGCAGACATCTGAGTCTTTAACATTGTCACTGTTGAAGATGTCTGCCACAGTCTACTGTCTCAGTAAACATTTTGATATTACCTTATGCCAGCCTTAAACCCTGGTGATATAGCTGTGGATAAGACTTAGTGCAGTTACTACCTGTTAGGGGTAAACAATTTAGGGAAGAAATAGGCACATGAACTGGTAATTTGGATAAAATATGGTAAACATTAGAATGAAGGTAAGCATTGGGTACCATCCATGGAAGCCTAGAGTACTTATTCTAACCTGACAACCAAGTAAAACTTCCATGGAATAGATAATCTGTAAAATGTGTCTTTAATAATAAGTAATTTCCAGATGAACGATCAATTCTAGGAGGAGAGAAAGCTTGGATACTTTGCATGAAAATACAATTTGTAGACAACTAGAAATAATATGGTGTTATAAAGCAGAATGTTTCAGACCACCCAGACAGGTGTAGAGCCAGATCACAAGAGAGTAGTGTATGCTGTCCTAGGAGTTTGGACACATCTTGTGGGCATTAGGGAGCAATTGAAGAGTTTTGAATATAGGAGTGGCTTGGTCAGAATTACATTTGTGATGGATCACTCTGGTTGAAATTAGAAAGAGGTATTCAAGTGGAGGTTATAGTATTCAAAACTGGCAGTAAGAATACCAGCCTGGCAGTAAGAATACCAGCCAAAGGTAGTTTTTATGGTAGTCCAGCAGAGACAGTGAGGGCTGAGGCCATCAGTAATGATAGAAGTAATGAGAGATGGACTTAGTGTATCCTTGTTAACTAACTGAGATTTGTTACATCTTGTTTTGTGCTTCTTCCTTTCGTGTACAGTCTGTTGCAGGAGCCAGGGTTGGATGAATCTAGAAGGTGCTGGATAATGTGAATTATTTAGCTTGCCAGATTTCACCAGGCTCTGTATTCTCCAGTGGCATCTTCTTGAACCTGAGCCTGGTTCTCCTGAAATCTTGAGAAACCAGAATGTGTTATCGTCTTATTTCATGTGCAGTGGTCTCTGGTTCAAACTTAAATGCTTTCTTTTTGCCAGCGTCCATCTCCTTGTGAGCCCCCTTCCTGTGCATACATACAGCACATAGATAACAAGTGGAATATTTGGTGGTCCATGCTACTTCCAGGTCATTAAAATAAAGAAGCACTAAGTTATCCCAGCTGCCCCGGGAGTCTATAGTTGAAACAAAATAAAGGACTCTGTTTAGCTATCTGTGTAAAGCAAATATAACTTGAGAATTTAAAAAAAAGTAAACACAAGCACTGAAACTTAAAGCAGGAGACTTGAAAATAGAGACCAATGTCTCACTGGTTAGAATTTCCTTCATTTTGCAAAGCCACGAGCCACATGCATCAGCTCACCACAAAGTCATTAAGCCTTTTAAGCTCAGATGAAAAACATTAACAAATACCACAAAAGGCTTTAGTATAGCCCCTTTGTTCATTCACATATGGCACTTTATAACTCCTGCGCCACTCCGGTCGTGTGTTTGTTTAAGCTGCCTCCATCAGGCTGGTCCTGAAAGAACAAAAGACATCTTGAGCAATCCTAAGCAGGAAATGGGCTAATCTAAACATGGTTTGTGACACTTTAAGTAGAATAGAAAGCGGAGGGATTGATTAGTCATTAATGTCCAATTGGCTCCATATGGATGTTGCAATAATAAAGCCTTTTTCAGAGCAGTAGCAGAGTTATTGAATTAGAGGTTTATGTTTCCTCAGAGCTGACCTTAGGGAATTCCCTTTTGGTTCTTCTTGTTGATCTTTTAAAGAGAATGGAGTTTGTAATAGAAAAAAATAGAAGCCTTATCCACAATAACACTTGCTCATAATCCTGCAACCAATGAATGCATTAATTTAGCATCCTGTTAATCCCTGCTATAATTTTACTCCATAGTGCTTTCTTTGCATACTCTTGCATCTTTGGTGGGGCATTATTTCAGAGACCAATTAGATAGTGGCATGAACTTCATAACTGGTAATAGGCTCCTCTAATATGCTTGGCTGTGCGGGGAAGTGGCATCCTTAAGGGGGAGAGTTATGTTCCAACCAAGAAATGGTAGATTTTGAAGTTCAGTTATTTCAGATGACTGAAATGTGGCTGGGGCAGCTTTGGTAAAGAAGAAGGGCACTACCCTGAAAGTCAGAAGACCTAGGTTTTGGAGCTGGCTCTGCTCCTTATTACTATACTAACAACTGGCTACCTCAGGAGAAGGTATCTCTGACCCTTGGTTTCCTCATCTGTAAAGTGGGTCAAATGATATCTACCTTCCTACCTCTTTCAAAGGATTGCAAAGAGAACTGAGAAAATGTAGTTAGTGAAAGCAGTTTGTAAATATTATTTTATGCACAGTTATTTAGGACACCTGATGTTTCTATCCCAGAAATGACCTCTGCCCTAGTCAATCTAAAAGGTAGACTGCTCTTTAAAGAATTATATACTTGGGACTCTGATGAGTGAAATGTCTGTTTCCAAGTGTCCTGTGAAATGTTTTATGTGGATACTATTCATGACTAACTCTCTCTCTATCCAATGACTTTGTGTAAATAATTTCAATAATTGAAGTAAATAGGGCATTTGTTTTTCAGTGGGGTTAAAGATCCTTAAGATGGAAACAAGAAAATGAAAATTTGCCTGTGGACTTCTACACTGGATAAATGAGAAATGAATACCTTAGTCAGAGTTCCACAGGTGATTCATTTTTGTTCCTACAGCATTTGTTCTTATTTTTTCACCAATTTCTAACTTTCACCAATCTCCATACTTTGCATTTGCCTTTGTGAAGTCATTCCATTTGAGGAATGACTTAGTAGGTTACTCTTTGCTAACCTATCTAGCTAGCATTTTATAAATGGCAATAAAGAATCCCTTTTTCTCAGATGTGATGAAAACATCACTTCCCTAATGATTGAGAGGCTTCCTTGGCCATGGAATATATTTTTCTTTCCAAGTAAATCAACAGGCAGACAAATCTTTTTTTCTTTCTTTCTTTCTTTTTTTTTGGTGCTGGGGATCAAACTCAGGGCCTGCGCTTGCCAGGCAAGTACTCTCCCACTGGGCTAAATCCCCACCCCCCTTTATTTATTTATTTATTTTTTAACAAAAAACCATATTTGAATTTCAAGCAGCCTTATCTTAAAATGAAAGTAAGTTAACATTCTGGCAATAACTAGGAATGAGAAGTTAGCAAGGGGCCTCTGTAGTGATAGACAACTGTCAATCATTGCTGTAACATAGTGAATTGGACCTGTGCTATGGGAAGATAGATTTGATGAGATAAATATATGAACAAACCAAATACAATTTCAATACTCTCGTTTCCTAAATTTTCATATTTCCTTCAAAAGTTCCTTCATCTTCTACGTTTTTGTGCATATTATGCTCATTTTCTTTTTCTCTATTAACCCAAATAGCAGATTATGAAATATATCATGTAACTTCTTCCAGAATTCCACAGAAGAGAACTAACCATCTCATTGATAGATTAAAATAATCTAAGTATTGTGATTATCAGTAGTTCTGGCAAGCAACCTAATGGTGATATTTATATCTTTTTTTAATTCATAAAAATCAATTATAGCTTTTTTGCCTTTCTTAGTAAATCTTTTTGGTAGATGAAACTATCTCTGAGTTTACAATAGCGTGAAAATACCACATATTTCTCAGGTACACAGAGAAATGAACCTTCCAGAGAAGGCACTTTCGTTGGTTGGTTTTCTGTTTTATTTTGTTTTGCTTTTTTTTTTTTTAATAATAGTTCAAACAATTTTACTCTGAGTAGTATTCCACTATGTGAATAAACCACAATAATTCTCCAATTATTTCCAAGTTTTGTCTATTAGTAATAAAACTATTATTATATTCTTATGTAAGTATTTCTGGACAGAAGTTTCCATCTTTTTTTAGGTGAGTATCTAGGAGTAAAATTGCTATGCATAGATAAGTGTGTATTTTTCTTAGAAAAAAGCTGCCAAAAAATGGTTTTGACATTTTACCTTTTAGTAAATTGACCAGTTAGATTTCCAGTTGTTTTGTCCTTGTGAGTATTTAGTGATTAGGCCATTCTGGTGCTAGTGAAATGAAATCTCATTGTGCTTTTAATTTACATTTTCCTAACGATTAATGATACAGAATACAGTTTCATGTGCTCATTAGCTGTATGTTCTTTTGTAAAGTGTTCAAGTGTTTTGTCAATTTTAAAATTAAGTTACTATTTTTTGTTGTTCTATAGAAATTGTTTTCATATTGTGGATTGAAACTTGTCAGATATGTGTCTTGTGAATAATTTTTCCTTTGTCTGTTCTTTAACATTGCATTTTCTTAACAAAAACTTTTGGTGAATGAAATTTTAATTTTGACAATGTTCAGTTTATCATTTTTCTGATAAGCTCAGTGTCTCACAAGCCATATTTAAGAATTTTTTCATTCTAGGGTCGCTCTAAAATATTACAGTTTATATTTTTAAAGGAATGTTGCAGTTTTTGCTTTTATTTTTGTAACAAAAAAACAGAAAACAATTTTAAAAGCCAAGGCTTACTTCTTGTAATCGTGGAGGCCAAAGGTAATTTATCTTAATCTCATGAGGTTTTGATAAATTTAGTATTAAAATATTTATATAAATTTTTCTTTTCCTGAAATGTGTATACATTTTTTTGAAAAAATTAATAAAATTGAGTGAGTCTGTCAATTTTATAAATTTTTTCAAGTTAGTAAGCTTTGGCTTTTAAAATTGTTTTATTCTGCCTGTATTCTGTTTCATTGATTTTTATTGCTTATCCATTCTGAAAATCTCTGATTTTAAATTGAATTATTTAATTACTTTCTATTTAATGAGAGTTTTGAATTTGATAGGCTTAGGTCTTATAATTTATAATTTGTTTTCTGTTTGTTCTCTGAGCTTTTCACCTTCTGTTTCTCCATTCTTGCCTTCCTTTGGATTGATTAAATCCTTTTAAAATTTCTGTTTCAATTACTATAATGACTTCTTAGCACTATCTCTCTATATTTTAGAAAATTGGTTTTTCCAAGTATTCGCTGTTTCTTGAGTATTGTTGCAGTTAATATTTTGCCACTTTTAGAATTTAATACCCTTGTCCTCTGAGCTAATGTGATATTGTTGTTCCATGTTTTACTTCTTTATATATTGAAAATCTCCAATACAGTGTTTTATTTTGTATTAAACAGTCCTTTATGTTTTTAAGAACAATCAATAGTTGTTTATTAATGGAATCCAGAGAAGAAGAAAAGTCACTTATCATATGTTTTATATCCTTCTTTTCTTCCTATGTATCTGGTTTTCATTTAAAAGACTTTTCTTCATTTTGAATAATTTATTTGAATATCTCTTTGGGCATAGGTTTGCTCTAAACTAGTTCTCTTAACTTTTATTTATCTCAAAATGTAGTTCATATTCTTTTTTGTCTGGGGCACTATAAATAATTCTTATTTTATCCTTTATTGATATCTTTGAGTTACTCTGTATTGGTTCTGTTGTACTTTTTTCTTTATATATCTCATACTTTTATTAATGCTTATTAATTACACATGTTAGTGGGATTCAATGTGATATATACATACATGTATACAGCGTGCGTTGATCATATCCAACCACCTGTCCTTTACCCTTGTCCACTACCACATTCTGGCACCCTTCCCAGTCCCTAGTAATCTCTATTTTACTTTCAGGTCAACACTTTTAAGTTCCCATGTATGAAAGAGAACAGGCAGTACTTGTATTTCTGTGCCAGGCTTGGTTCATTTAACATAATGCCCTCCAGTTCCATATATTTTGCTGTACATAACAGGATTTCATTCTTTATGATTATATATATTCCATTCATGATCCCTTATGAAGTATATATTCCCTGGACAAAATTCTGGATTGATGTTTTCTTTCAGCATTCTAAACATGCTCCATGATCTTCTAGGTTTTATTGTTTCTAATAAATAACCACCCACCATTTGTGCTACTATTTCCCTGTATGTAATATGTCCATGTTCTTTGGAAGCTCTACTTTATCTTTGGTTTTCAAGTAGTTTAGTGTCTTTTTTTTTTTTTTTTTTTTTTGCTGGGGATCGAACTCAGGACCTTGTGCTTGCTAGGCAAGCACTCTAACCACTCCCCAGCCCATAGTTTAGTGTCTTGGTGTGGTTTTCTTTGTATTTAATTTGCCTGCATTTCTCCAAATGTCTTGAACTGTTATTTGATTTTTCTTAATAAATGCAGATAATTTTCAGCCAGTTTTTTTTTTTTTGGCTGATTTTGTTTTGGTCTCTTCATAACATTTTCCTGGTTGTTTGTACTACTAGTAATTTCTTATTATATATATTGTGTTGTGGATTATAAATTATAGAGACTCTGGATTCTACTATCTTCCTTTGAAAATGTTAATTTTGTGGTAGGATGAAATTAAATTATCTGCTTGCTGATCACATTGTACTTATGGAGGTTTGATGTTACAGAGTTAGGGAGAATCTATTTCAATTTTGTTTTAGTCCTTGGGTGAATCCTTAGTCTTTGCATGTAGAGTTTATTTCTAAGGAATTGTCTCTCTGGGGTTTCAGTGGAAGGTCCGAAGTGTTTATGAATCCCCTCCAAGTGGATAGGATTCAAATCTAACTTTCATCTCCTTGGCAGTGGGTATCAGCTGAAATATCTGCTCAGATTTTTCATATATACAGCTCTGTTTCCACTGGGTTCACTTGGGTCTTTCTTATACATTTGAAGTTGAGGGTTAAGCCTCTTGACAGCCTCAAACTCTGTCTTCTAACACATTGAGCAAAATAGACAGACTTTCCGTACGTTGACTGGGGCCATGGGGAAACTTTGAAAACGGAATTTCAACTTGTGAAATTCCCTTCTTTCTAGGCCTGGAGTACTCTCTTGTTTCTGCTTAATTTTGGTAGATCTCAGCATATTTCATATTGTACCTGGAATTTTTATTTATTATCTGTTGGAGGTTTGGTCTGAGATAAGCTAGTCTGCCATTACTGGAACTGGATCTCAGAACAGAATTTTTGTGCCAATATTTTCCATATGCACATTCATTTTCGTAAGTCTTAATAAGTCTTTTAGAAGGTGTTTAATCACCCTATTTTTCTCTATTTTTTATTATCAGTTCACTCGTGATCACTGTGACTGTTCAGTCATAATGTCTCATTTGGTTTCCATTTTTATCTTTTCTGGAGTATATTCATGATACTACCATGCTTAAATACCTTAAAGACTTCTTGGCTTGGCATTCAAGGTGTTTAGCAATTGGTACCTATTTACTTTTCTAATTTCATCTCTTAGTACTCTTCTCTTTTTCCTATAAGCCAAAACCATAGCTAGCTTCTTTTTATTTCCCCAAAACCTACTGTGCTTTTGTGATTACTCTGTGGTTTTATTCACACTGATTCTCTGCCCTGGACTATTTTCCCACTTAAACCTGTTGGGAAATTCTTGTTCTTCTTTTAAGGTGCTGCTCAAGTGTCACTTGGTCTCTGAAACCTCTCCAATATTCTCCTCTGTCCACCTCCAACAATGTTAATAGCTTTTCTTCTCTCCTTTCATTGTGCTTTAAAATTAGTGTTCTTAGCACTGTTTTATAATTTTTCATTTATATGTCTTTCCCCCACTGGACTGACTTCTCTAAAAACAAAGCACATGTGTTATTTACTTTTGTATACCCCATCCCAATGCTGAGTAGATCTGAAACTTATCAGAAGTGTTTGCTGAATTAATGCACAGTAAATGATTACTAGAAACATTATAGAATTAGCCAGAGTTTCTCCTTAGGGAAAATTTTATATATGCACAAAACCATGCCAAACACTCACTCATTCACTCAGATTGTCCTTGGAATTTACCCAGGAAGGGGCCTTTCTGGGGTTAGTTCAGGACCATTGCCATCGGCTGTGATGGTGAACTGGCCTGCTTTCCAGCCCACCTGGAAAAACTCAATTTTCTGTCTTCTCTAAATCATTCAGATTGCAAGCTTCTTAAGGAGATCTTTGTCTTGACAATTGCTATTTTCGTCCTGTTAATTAACTACCTTTTCGGTTTAACTGAAAGTTTGTATTTGTACAAACTGTAACTTGGGAGATGAAGGATCATTTAACTAGTCTGAGCCTTCCAGGGGAAGTTGTGTAGAGCAGGAGGACCCAGAGCACAGGGACCGGGCCTTCTTTTGGTGCCTTGTGTGGTTCTGCTGACCTCCTGGACTTGCAGTAATTCTCTTTTGGGACTGCTGTTGCTGGCAAAGACTCTTAGGGCCGCAGGAAAGCAGTTTTACCTAGGCACCTAGCTGGGGGTCTAGGCTTCTCCCTGCTTTCTATGAGAAATCCTATCATGAATTCAAAATGCTTCCTTTGCTTTTAAAAAGAAAAGAAATTATCCTGTAGAAGAGTGATCTATTCTCTATTACTATTCAGTTCTGGATTCTGGCAGAATCTTGTGTATTTAAGATTGAAGGTGCTGCGGGGGTAGGGGGGTAGCTCAGTGGTAGATGACTTTCCTAGAAAGCATGAGGCCCTAGGTTCACTCCCAGGACTGCAAAAACAATGAAGTACTTCTTAAAATACACTTAATGATGTTATTTTCAAAAATGAGTGGAGCAGAATTAAATAATACTTGATACGTAGATTTTTAAAATTAATTATAACAGAAAGTTAATTTGGGGCTTTACATATACAGATTAATAATATACCTTTTGAAAATAATTTAAAACACTCTATAGAATTCTTATAATAGTCTATAGAATTTTCCCATCTGCTTAAAAGAGTTTTCAAAATACATGTTCCATTTTTTAAGTTTCTGAATTTATACACATATGAACAGTCATATGGATTTTTACTGCTGCAATAACAATTCCCTAGCTATTTTGTTTCATTAAACATATATTCAGGAAGTTTAGGGACACTTTATAAATGTTCTTTTGACTTTGTGGCTTCTCATATTTTCTTAAAATTCTGAGTCTAAGCTTAACTCAAACCTAGATTGTAAGTTCAAGTAATAGATGGGTTGTCATCTTTCAATGAAAAAGAAACTAATATTGAAAGTTTTTTTTTTTTATCAAAAGATTCATTTCAAGAAGTATTTGTTGAAAAGCATCTTTCTGCATAGTGCTCATCTGGATGTTTCCATTAATTCCATAGAAGTTGTATGTTTCATAGTCACTGCAAAAAAAAAGAATCCTGAAATATGTCTTTGTGGGACATCTGTGGTTTGCAATATTATATTGCTTACACTAAACCCTTAGTGTTAACTCAGGTATTAAAAATACATGACAGGATAGAGCTCCTTTCCATGACATTAATGGGGGTTATTAAGGCAGAAGAAAGAGGCCAATTTTCATATGCGAAGTAGGTTTGTTGTTTTTTATTGACTGCTTAATTAAGGAAGGTGATGTGCTGGGTGTACTTTGTATAGTTGTAAGAACCTTAGAATAATATGTATTTGGGAGATAGGGGAGAAAGGAGGTGAAATGGGGCCAGGACGTCTCCAAGTTAAACTTTTCAAGGGGGCCTGGGTATTGCAAATTTGTGTCATATTAAAAGTCACTATAGGCCCTGGGGATTTAGTTCAGGTTGTAGAGCGCTTGCCTAGCAAGCACAAGGTCCTGAGATCAATCACCAGCACCACCACCCCTGAAAAGTCACTACTACAGTTGATGTCTGTTGAGATATCAGGTCCAACACAAGTGGCTTCAAACTTTGGTCTCCCCAGATAAGTCTTTTTTTTTTCTCAAGTCTTGGTTCATCTGATAAAATATTCTTAGTTTAACTTAGGATGCGCCCATTCGTTTTTCAGTTTACTCTTTCAGAAAGAGAGAAGAAGAAAAGGAGAGACAGGCATATGCCCTAAAACATTTGCTGTTTTCCCCCCTTTTCCTTTCATTTTTATACTGTGCACTGTGCTTGGATTTTGCAGTTTCTGGACGCATTCCTTGTGAATCCTAGAAGTCTCCTGTGTAGTTAATTAAGTGTTCTGAAGATAATGCATGCTGGGCAGTTGGTGGAGGTGGAACCTGAGCTGTTCCTTGGGAAAAGGTAGAAATTAGTAGAACAGGAGAGTAAGAAGAATATGCTAATATTCTGGCATAGCATGAGAGTGAGGGAGACTGGACATACATTGTTTAGGGAGAGTCAATAGTGTGGAGTAGAGGATGCTGGATGTTTCTCTGCACTACAACCAGAATCTAAAAATCCTCTGTGACTTCTGTCAGTCTGCAGGAGATTAAAACTTCCCATTCAGGATGAAATCCATATTTTAAGTGAAGAAATAAATTGAAGCTGACTGTTTGGTTTTGCTAGAGGTGGAGAGAAAGCTACAACAGCAAAAGCAGATTTCAAATGTTAATCACCTGTGGCATAGTAGTTAACTTAGAATAATATTGAAATGTTTTTGCATCTGACATTCTCCACAAACCTGTCTTCTTTTATGTGTATGCATGCCAGTATATAAATTGCCGAATCCATGTCAGTTGTAAAGTAATGGCACTGGGGGCATCATAAATTACCATGGTGATCCTCAGGAGAAGACACTGTCGTGTCTGAATGAGTGTTTCACTTCCAGAGTAATGTATGCTTTCATCTGGCCCAGCAGTCAGCATATTGCCCCGTGTTGATGGATATTGTCAGCTGGAAGCTACACTACATTTCACTGCACAATAAACATGGCTGTCAAAGCCATATAAAGTGAAATCAATTTATCCTGTATGGTCAGTGCATTTTAAATGAAATTAATGTACTGTGGGTATGGTGGCAAAAAGGTAGCATATTAGTTATGCATCTTGGGATCTGAGACGTCTCATGTAAGGCATCATTCTGTCTAGTAGCCCTAAAAGAAGGGCTGTTTATGAAATATGTTAGTTTTGCATGATCTTCAGAAAGTGGTTTCTCTGCTCATCTTCATGTTTTGGGGGGGAAAAAAACCAATATTAATTAATTCCATCCTTTTATCCTGTCATTATATGGCAATAAATAATGACCATATTTGCCAAATAACAGTGTGCTTTAATGTTCTGTTTTATTACTGACTTTGACACCAACAAATTTCTTTTTAATCAAGGTATCTGGAAATAGAATAGAAGGGCCAGAGATTGATTGGATCATGTTGTTCTTGTGTTACTTCACTGAGCTGAAAGGATTTACTTTATCCAGAAAACAAAATGTTGGTTTTAATGTATATTTTGCTTCAAAACGTCTGGGGGTGGGTTTTCTTGTTTGTGCACTAGAAGCATTGGCTGAGGCCATCAGTCCTGTCACTTCACATCTTAATATAGAAACTGTCAATCTATAGGGAAATATTCAGTAGTTGCCACATGGCAAAGCATACAGCACTGTGTCGCACCAGTGGGGGCCACAAAAACAAGGAAGAACTACATTCATTTATTCACTTAGTACATTTTATTAATTAAAATTCCATGTGTCAGATTCTTCACTAGGTCCAAGGAATTCAGCAGTGAATGAGACTCAGTCCCTGCTTTGTCCTCAGAGAGCTTTCAATCTACAGTACTATTACTAGAGTCAGCTCTTCAGAAACTATAAACTATCAGAAATAGTTTTGTAGGGGTTAAAGAAATTCTCTTGAGCAACAGAAAAATGTATCTGGACCCTTGAAAGGAATACCTCTTAGTCTACTACTTTTGTGTATGGGTTGAAGATTGAATAATCTTTTATTTAATGTGTATGTAGTACCTATCATGTGGGAAATCTTGGCATGCAAGGATGAGAGCAAGACAGTGTCTACCTTTAGGAGCTGCATGTTCCTGGAGATGGGGAAAGATCGGCGGGAGACGGTCACGTAAACAATAATTATGCTGGGACATGGAGCCTGAGAGCAATAGGGAGCTTGGGGAGCACCATTGCAAATGCTGTTCTTTTAGCCTGAACAGCTTTCCTGTCTGTCTTTATTCCTCTCTCCCACTCACTTGCTGATTCCTCTTCATCCTTTGAGACTCAGCAGGGATATCACATCTCCCAGGAAGCACTGGTTGGCCATCCTGTCTGGTGTTCTCCTGGCACTCTGATAACTTCAGTATTGTGGCACTTACCCCTTGGTTATAATGCTCTATCTCCTTTTTGAAATGTGAGCTCTTTTGCACCTGTGCACCCCTAATACCAGATGACAGACCTGGCTCATAGTAATTGCTCAACTAAAATGTTTCATTGAATTCATTCATTCACAAAACTTGCCAACATTTGAGTAGAACTTGAAGGATGAGTAGAGCTTCATCAGAAATCTTAGGAGCAGAGTCTTCCAAGCCATAAAAAGAACACAAGCCAAGGCACAATACTGTGAAAAAGAATTCTGTTTGGGGGAAGTGCATGGTTTGAAGTGACTGTGTTTTTTGGCAAATAAAGTTAAATTACAGGTAAGAGCCTAGTTTTGAAGGAAAGAATCACAGCAGGAAAGTTTACCATAAAATAATACCAGTCATTACTTTATCACCCACCTAGAACTTATTGTTGTAAATGCAGCAGGTGTATGAAGGCACTCGACACTAGTTCTGCCCAGTATCTTGTGGAAGACTGTATCAGAAAAGCCTGTAGAATTGTGGCCCAAAACTGTCTTCTGCTTCTAAGAGGCCGCTCAGGAAAAGAGAGGGGCTCGGGAAAGCAGCGCGACCGGCGGCAGGCTGTCACACCGTCCACATAATAATGCTTTACACCCGTCTTATTCTTCCTGCCCCGGCATTACAGGAAGTAAAGCAATGAATGGCTCTGCAGCTAAACTACAGCAGTATTATTGTTGGCCAACAGGAGGTGCCACTGTGGCTGAAGCTCGAGTCTACAGGGACGCCCGTGGCAGGGCCAGCAGCGAGCCGCACATCAAGCGACCAATGAATGCATTCATGGTTTGGGCGAAGGACGAGAGGAGGAAAATCCTTCAGGCCTTCCCCGACATGCACAACTCCAACATTAGTAAAATCTTAGGTGAGTGTCATGGCTCAGCTGACGCTGACCTTTTCCCCCAGAGAGCCGGGAGAGTGGAGAGTGGGAGGTAGGGGCAGAATGGGGCCCAGTGAGACTCTCGAGGGCGACTGTGCTTGACAGAACTTTAATGAAGCTCCACTGGCTGCCGTAGCAGCCTTCATCACCAGCCCTCCACTGCACCCCACAGTGTGACCTTTAGGGTTATGGTTACTGCATCTACCAAGGAAAGGGCTTAAAAACGGTTTGTTTTTTTTTTTTTGTTTTTTTTTTTTTTTTTTAGAGACAAAACTACTGGCAGGGCAAGGCTGAGTAAAAAGTGATTCTAGAGACCATCTATAGTAATGTGTCAATGCTGTGAATTTAGCAACGCTTAAAAGCTCACTGCTCAACAGCAATCATGGGGGCAAGCTTTATTGCCTTTTCTTATTCATTCTTTTTAAATTTGCAAGTTGCTACGCAGCCTCGGAAACAGTCACAGACCTTACAGTTTTTTGCTGTAGAATTCTTGGGTTCATAGGTCCCACTGAAAGAAGAATTCATCAAGGACTAGGGGTAAACCCAAAAATGGTGTGAAATTCATGAAGTGCCAAACAGTGCCTCTAATGATAACTTTAAAACTTTTAAAATAAAACTACATTCACTTTAATGAGATATGACTAGTTCAAATTTCACAGCAGTGCATTGAACGTGTAGACCACAGGGCAGAGGCCCATTTTGTGGTAAATTGCCAGAGTGATTCTCCAGTTTCTCAGGATTAAACTCAAGCCTTGTTCTATTAGCATAAAGCTTGCCTAGCGCAGATTATACAGTTTGGAATTATTGTGCTCAACATATTGAACATATTTTATCCAACATGTAGCATTACAGTCAACATGTTTCCTCTTTAAAAAGAAAAAACACAGAAGGCACTGTTCTATTTAAGCTGTCATGATGTGACAGAGTCTCAAAGGGAGCTGTTTAAGAAGCTGAAAAACATTAGAGACTTAAACTGTGGTTTTAATTTTTTAAATGTTTTGTTCAAAAGCAATAAATATTTAACCTGAGTAAATATCAGTGATCTGGACACACACAAATACACATGTTTTGTCACTATATAAATAATTTAACTTGATTCTGAGACATTTTGAGGCAGTGACCTCTAAGAAAATTTAAAGCATACATAGAATCAAACGGTGAAATGTTAAAATGCAGTTGTAACTTTCTTTCTTTGTTTTCCATTAATTTTCTTAATTTTCTTTCTTTGTTTTCCATTTTGACTTTTGAGTTTAAAAATGGATACTAAATGTCATTATGATTAAGTGGAATTTTATTTTTGGAGTTTCAGAGATATGCATAGAGATTTTTAAAAAATTTAAATGCCATTTAAACCAAGATGTTCATAATGGACAGATTATATTTGCTTCAAATTAAAAGGCGTTCTAAAAAAATCAGTGCTACTCTGTCTGGCCTTCTAATTTGATATGTAACTTTGCTGTCTTCATATTTGTCTCCTGCCAGTTTAGTAGCAATGTAAGCTTTCAAATGGGCACAAGCTCCCTCTGTTTCCCTTCTGGCAGCCATGGAGAATCTATATTATTGGTGTGCAATCCATGAAAAAAATTATTAGGAATATAGTAAGTATATTCATTAAAATGTAACCTTTTAAGCCCGAGCATTTCAATAGTACCAAGAATCCTCTGTTACGTTGGGTTTTAAGCTGCTGGGTGCCAGCAGAACACAGAAACCTATCTGCCTAGCTGTTGTACACAACTTTTGCACAACAATCAGGAAAGAACAGGGATGGATGTGCTATTAAAGCAGACCAGGATATTGCTGGCTATGTAGAATATTTGTATAACTTTTCCATTTGTTTATGTATGAAAAATCTCCACTGAAGAATAGCTAACATCCAGTCTGCACAGCTGTTACCGCTTTATTCACCAGCGAGACACAAAAATGCAATTTGATACATGTAAAAAAACACATCCCTTCTTCGTCAAGTGTTTAGATAATTCTTTATAAACAATATTAGAGAAGTGAATACTTTTCCTTCTTCCTGTGTAAACCATATTAAAGATTTTTGTACTTGTATTGGTACAGCTTTGAATAGACGTTTATAGTACTTGAAAATGGTATATATGATTCCAACTGTACCTTCCTGTTCTAAAGTTATAACTTTTTAAGTAGAGTTTAATTTTTTTTTAAAATTACCTTGGGACAGGGGAGATGGTGTATACAGTAGTTTTATATGTATGGAAGGATGTCAACATCTGCCGATACCTTATCAAAGCTTTGCTAAAGATGCTTGAAGGGTGGAAGTTGATTGAATTTCTGGGACAGCAGAACTTTTTCCTGAGAATCCTGTCATTCTCATAAGTATGCTTAGGAAGTTCAGGCTTTTAACTCTTGTGAAAGGAAGAGGCAGATAAACAGAGAAATACCTTAGGGCAGGAGATGGTCTTTATGTAGCAAAGATATGTTTTGAAGAAACATAGTATCATCAGCCTTAGAATATTGCAATAATACAAATAACTGCATCATGTACAGAATATTTTTTTGCTCTGTTGTCTAAAAACTGGTTGGGAGGTTCAGTGGTATGTGGCAATAGAAGTTGCCCAAAGTTGAGGTGGATGAAGTGCTAGGGAGGTACATCTAGTTGTAACTCTAGTTGTATGTAGTTGCCCAGAATATGTTGCCTTGACCACTTAGATACTTAAGGCTATTTTTACATACTTAAGGCTATTTCTACATCTAGGATCTCGCTGGAAATCCATGTCGAACCAGGAGAAGCAACCTTACTATGAAGAGCAGGCCCGGCTAAGCAAGATCCACTTAGAGAAGTACCCAAACTATAAATACAAACCCCGGCCGAAACGCACGTGCATTGTTGATGGCAAAAAGCTCCGGATCGGGGAGTATAAGCAACTGATGCGGTCTCGGCGACAAGAGATGAGGCAGTTCTTTACTGTGGGGTACGTATTCCTGGACTGAGTCAACTGGGCTTTCCAGTCCCAGGAAAAAAACCGCAAGGCGGCAGCTGGCAGTATGTCTGGGAGAGAGATCAGAGATGGGAGGAGGCTGTGGCAGTGCTGGAAGGGCTTGGCTGTGGGACTGTCAGAAGTTGCAACCTTGGGGACATAGCTGCTACCCTTCAGGACAAAGCTGCCCAGCTCACTACCAGCTGATTGCCTCTTCCCTTGTCCTCCATGCTGATCTAAGATACTCAGTGCCCACACACAGAGTTTCTGGTAGTTTATTTAGATAGACACACAAGGGGGAAAAACTGACTTTAAGAAATCCCCAGAAGCTTCCTGGCTTCTCTGGGTGGTGCTTCTGACTCTAATCACAATAGTCTGCTTTTGTTGTGGGATCTACCGCAAGATAATTGGCCTTGACATTGGTTAGAAGACCTTATTTTTGGCATAAGATCCAGAACTCCTGTTGCAGTAAATTATTCTGTGGTGGAAGCAGTAACAATGTGGATTTTCTTGCTTAAATCAGAAACTAGACATGTTTTTGATATCTGCAAGTCTGATTTCATGTCATTTTGTTTAAAAATTAGGTAATAGATTTCTGGTATAAATTTCGACTTGGCTGACTGGCTGTCTGCATTCAAAAGAGGCCCCTCCTAACCACAGTAGTCAGGATGAGGGGGCTGCAGATGCCTGTAGATTCCAGCACCCCAGACCTGGAAACCAGCAGGGCTGGAAACCAGCAAGCCGTTCTGGAGGCACTAGCAGAAGCAGCTGGAATCAGAGGGGAGACCCTTGGGAAAGGCAAGAGAAAGAGAAGCAAAGTAAGCAAAAATGAAGCTGCATTTGCTGTTAACGTGAAGGAGAGACAAGGATCTATGCTGCGCTAGGGAATCAGGAAGCTTCATTTATGGCAGAGAAAGAGAGGCCTTGGAGGGGAAGTGAAAAGCTCTTTATGTTTACAAATCCTCAAAAGATAACTCCATGGGACAAAAAAGCTTCAGAAGTACATGTTTAAAAGAAGAAAATTAATTTGAAATAATAAATAGAATACAAAACGTAGGAAACCAGTGAAAGTAGTCTGGGCCCTGGTGTCTCGGGGAGAGCACAGGCTTGGGAGTCTGGCGGCAGGGGTTCAGCCACCGGCCGGGCCACCTCCTTGAGCAAGTTACGCGCCTTCCCTCAGCTTCTGTTTGCTCACGTGTGGAATAAAATGAGTGATACCACCTCCCTCGCATGACTGTTAGGAGGATTCAATGAGGCAATGCTTTTGCAAGCACTTTACGTAGTGTTTTGTTCAAAATGCAGAGAAGTGAATTCTAGCATTACCATTTCTATTTAATACGTATTTACTATCACAGTAACTATTTCATATCACATTCAATTTTAATGCATTTCTTGATACTGTGGCTGAACTTTTTAGGGGTAAAGAGAGGTTTAAGCCACTTTATTACTTGAAGATCCCAGGATGTTAATAAATGAAGGCGTGCTAAAATAGAAATATCACTTTCCTTTGTATTTAAATTTACATGTTTAAAAATACTTTTAACACAAAAATGCAATGCAATCTAATTGGATTATTCACATACTAATTACAGGATTTATTAAAAATACCAATTCAGAGTGCCCTCTTGATAGTAAGGATCAAAGATTTAAATCCAGGTCTTGGCTTCCATCATGCCAAACAACAAAGGAATTGTTTTCAGTGTGTTTTCTCAAAATATGCCTTGTAGCCTACCATGGCATAGTCATGAGCATAGATGGGCTATTTGAGCAAGAACTCTTAGAACCCAGACAACATTAGGTACATTGTTGTGCTATGTAGCGCATAAGGGAACTTTGAACTTCAGAGACCAGGAATCCTGTTCCTCACAGTGTGATGGAAGAATCATTGTATACTGTGGAATGGGGCTACAGAAGTACAGGCAATGACTAGAATGCCTTATTCCTTAATCTTCAATGTTGAGGACTTTCTCTGTCCAGTTTTGATAATACATGCTGCATAAAGGCAGGTGTTAGTTTCACTTGTGGATTTACATTTTCTTTTATGTAGTTATATTTGATAGATTATTAACTCTGTGAGGTTCATCTTGGGAAATTGATCTTTTGTAGATGTGAGGTTAGAATAAAAGGAACAAGGAGAAAAACAAAAAATTCTAAGATTACTATTGACTTCTTGATGAAATTGGGTTGAGATCAATTTTTATAGCTGATTTTGAAAGACATGCATAACTTTCATGCCAATAAAACTGTGCATATTGCTCAACATTTTTGTGCATTTTACTGACTACACAACTGTAGCTGATGAGTTAGATTTTCTTACTTAGCTATTGTGAAATGAATTTGTCAATAATATGGAATTAGAGTACAGTTAGCTTGTAACCTAGATTTAACCCCTTCGATTGGCAGATTAAGTATCAGAATTTTGTAACAATCTTAATCAGAGTACTACCAATATAGAAATGGTATTTATTGGGATCCATGTAGCTACAATGATGTCTTTTCCTAAAGAATTATGGCCAAATGTTTTTCCTTTTTTGAAACTTATTTAGTAATTTACCTGTGAACATAAAGAAAATTATTCAGGTATGATAAAGTATTAAATTTAGGGCTATTTTAAGACAATAATGGTAGCTTATTGATACTTCCTGTATGCTATGTATTGTGCCGAGTGAATTATACAGATTATTGTAAACACATCAAATTTAGAAGATAGGCAATATCTTCCCCACTGTAGGACTGGAAAAAAAAATGTGTTCAGAGATGTTAAATAATTTGTTTAAGGCCACACAGCTAGTAAATAAATGACAGAAGTGAGATGTAAACCAGGCTTATGGGAATGTGAAACATATGTCCTTTTTACCATTGTACGCACCTCTCTGTGAGAGCCTACAAATCACTTAGAGGCTGTAGAGTATAGTGGTTAAAGGTGCTGATTTTAGAGCCAGACTATTCTGGCTCAAATACTAGCTTGGCTCCTTCTTTGGTAAAGGAACTAATGCATATCAGTCTTTATTCCTCTGAACCCTCCACTTGCTGTTGGGAAACTTATTTAAACTTGCTGTACCTATGAGAATAGCAATGACAATGACAATACTAGCAACAACAAAAGCCCCTTCTGAAGACTGAGTAATTTAATGTGCAGAAAGTGCTTAGAACAAGTGTCCAGCACATGGTAAGCCCTAAATTAAAGTAAATATTGTTCTAGAAAATAATGCTATGTGCCAGTTGTGTATTTCACATTATAAGAATTACTTTCTTGGTGCTTTATGCTATAAATGATTTGAACATTTGCCATTCTGATCTTAATCCTAAAGGGATTGAATCAAGTCTATAAGATACTTACAAATGTAATTGAATGACATAAACTAGCTATATTGTTTTCAGTATTGTGCTCCTGTAAGGAAGGTGGATTACAACCTCCAATAAAGTAAGCAGATTGTCATTATTTCCATCCCTTCCAGCAATATAAACTGCAGAGGTGTGTAAGCATACAGCCTGTCTTCTCATGCAACAAACTGTGTTGCCTTCATTTATACACTGTAGAAGGGTTTTGAGGGTTAGCAAATGATGAGGCCTTACCAACATAAATATGCAGTCCCTTTGCAATTGGCAAAGGTGAATTTAGAAACCATGTGGCAACGCTGAGCTCTTTGAAGGCCAGCTTACACTCTTTACTTGTCCTGGGAAGGAGGGTTCTTGGCTCTCTCTGTTCAGATCAGTTGCATGTATACACTTTTACAAATATCTACAACTCTTCTTTTGATGTGTACATTCATTATTTTAAAAATCTAATACCTGCCAGCTACTCCTGTTTGTGAAATCTGCACTGTTTGAATTTTGACTTTGAAATTGATCTGTAAAGGAAAGAAAAATGCTTTTTAGGAAAGTAATTCCTGATAGACAAAGCTTGAGCCTGCTGTCTGGATTTTTCATTTTGTTCATCGATTAGCCAGTCAGTTGGTGAGGGGCTATTTGAAACCAGATGGGTACCCAGAACTGGACTAAATTAATATAGTATGAGGTGCTGTTTCTGTACACATGAGCTTTCAGAGAATGTCATAGTTGGAGAAGTCAGACACATACATGACTAGATTAGCAAATAATAGTTTGTTTTACACACATGCATCCTCACACATACAGAACACAGAGTAGAGTCTGTGCATATAATACATAATGAATTAATCTTGACATTATGAACAAGAGAAAGTAAAGCTCAGAGGAAGACAGATTTTTCTGTATTAGGACCAACCAACCATTTGGACATTCTTGAGGAAGGGACTTAAATTTTAGGCAGGTCAGTTTGGCAGGATTACCTGTTCCTTCAACAGAATTTCTGTTTTAGTATATGAGGAAGCATGAACACATTGGGTGCATGGAGGATTTGGATGTTCAGTTATTAAAGAGAGAGAGAGACAGAGAGAGAGAGATACCAGCCTAGAATTTCCCTGGCAGTGAAGGCAATGCAAGACAGACAGGGAAGAGTGACACTTTGGAAAACCTGGAAAGCCAGGCTTCTTCAGCTACAAGTAGGTATGCTCACTTTATTTTTCCTGTTTCTTCTTAGGCTGATAATGGCAATAAGATAACAAGATCAGCATGACAGTTAGCTTATGATTTTGCATGCACAAAATCAGTTAAACTTCAGAGAGGCCCCAGACATCATATATTTCAAATAGGCAGCTGCTGTGGGAGTTTGCTCTGTGTTCTGCTTGGGCTCTCTAGAGCGGAAGCATTCCCTGCCTCCTATGGGAGGTGGTTCCTTTGTGGAACATCTAATGCCAGGAAGTTACTTACTCTTCACTGAGCCATAATCTGCCTCTTTGCTACTTTATAGGCTGGTTTTTGTCCTCTTCTTTGGTCCCTCTTAGAACAAATCTTTCCCTTATTTATGAGGGCAGTTATTCAAACTGCAAGTTATATTCATATCCTTCTCCACCACCATCCCTCCTATACATCCTCTCTTATTGTCTCTTTTCTCCTCCAAATAGGTGGCGTAGGTTTTTCATTTGTTTTTCCTCTCATTCACTCATTTCATGTATTCAAGGGGTACTCATTGTGTGCCTCCTATGTTGTAGGCATGGTGTAACCTTTGGAGCTAACTATGTTGGTAAAAATTCCTGTCTTCCTGAAGTTTACAGTCTAGTGATAGAAGTTAGGCAAACAATCAGTAAGTGACTAAATGAATGTAAAATAGTGATAAATGTCTTAGAACAAAGTAAAGTAGGAAAAGAGATAGGGTATTTTAGAGGATAGGATATAATTTTAAACAGGATGGCCACAGAAAACCTCATTGCGAAGGTTTGGGCAAAAGCCTGAGTAGGTGAGGGAGCAAGCTGTGCAGATGCCTGGGAGAAGTGGGCAGAACCAACAGCAAGTGCATGTCTTGAGGAAAGATTGCACCTAGCTTGTTCAAGAAAAAATAGAGGCCACAGTGACAGAAGTAGGGCAGGATGAAAAGGTGGGAAGATTAATAGATGTTAGAGAGGTGGCAGGGACCCAACTGTGGAAAGACTTGTAGGTGTTGTGAAGGCTCTGAATTTGACCCTGAGTGAGATGGAAACACATTGAAGCTTTATAAGCAATAAAGTACTATGCCATGACTTAGGTTTCGAGAGGATTGCTCTATCCGCTGTATGAGACTTTCTCAAAGGGAGAATGGCCTGCTACTCTAATAAACCATTTCAGAGATGATAGTGGCTTGGGCCAGGTGCGTAGAGGGGGAGGTGACAGGAAGTGGATGGATGCTGGATACATTCCTGAGGCAGAACCAACAGGATTTATTGATAAGTTAGATATAGGATTTAAAAGAAATGCAGTTGTAAAAGATTGGCCTGAGCAACTGGAGAGATGAAGTATTCAGTACTCAAGATACCAGCATGGCCATGAGAAGGGTAGCTATATGGAGAATAATCACAAGTTTAGCTCTGTGCCTAGAAGTTGGAGATGGTATTTAGGCATCCAAATAAATAAAACAGTTACGGAATTTAGATACTTACTGGAAATATAAATTTGGGAGTTGTCAGCACATGGATAATATTTAAAGCCATAGAACTGGACAAAATCAACAAGGGAATAAATTTAGATAGCAGAGAAGATGTGCGTGGACTGAGCCTTTGGCTACTTAAGTGCTTAGACTTCAGAGAAATGGGAAGGAAACGGCAAAGCGACTTGAAGGAACAGGTAATGAGATAGGAAGAAGTTGGAGAGTGCAGTGTCTTAGAAGCACAGGAACTAAAATGTTTCAAGAAGGAGAAAGATGATCAACTGCATTAAATGCTGCTCATGGCATAGGCAAGTACGATGAGGACCAAAAAGTGACTTTGCGACTTAACAGTAAGGAGATCGCTGGTGGTCGGATCATAAGTTCTGTTAAGTGTTGAAAGTGATTGAAAAGGATTTTAGGAAGAATTAAAAAGAATAAATGCAGATAACCTTTCAAAGATCCTTGCTGAAGAAGATCGGAGAAGTGGAACAGTATCTACAGGGGGATATGAGCCGAGAAAGAGTTTTCGATATTGTAGGAGAACTTATAGCCTGTTTGGTGGGAAAGATACAGAAGAGGAGAAACAGATGATACAGGGAGAAGAGATAATCGCTGGAGATAGCCTTAGCAAGAACAAATAATTTTACTGGACAAGGAGACGCATTGGCCTTATATGGGTTATGAACTGATTCAAAATAGGAGGTGGGTCCAGAATAAGAGCTCAGATACAGTGGGCGAGTTGATGCGCTGGTGGAAGCTGGTGAAAAGTTTCCTCTGATTGCTTTAAATTTCTCCATGAAATGAAAAGACAGCTGAGAGTGATAGAACGGAAGAGAAGACATTGGACATTGGAGGAGTTGAGGTAGTACGAACCATCATGTTAGAGAATAGAAGTGCGACAGGAGAATGCACAATACAATGGTCGGACAGGGTTAAAGGCTGATTTGAAGTTCATGCTCAGGAGCTCGGAGAGCAGGAAGAATGGTAGTATGCTTTCTCCAGCTAGTTCCTCCATGTGGCTTCATGGAGTAGGCATAGAGCTGTCTTTACCTGAAGTTAGAGTTTTGCCAGCTAAGACAGAGTATCTGTGAGAGTGAGTAACCACAGAATTCATGCCGAGTGAAGAGATCACTGAGGCCACAAGTAAGTGAGGACAGTGAACGTAGGTTGAAGGATCAAGAAATTATAGGTCCTCATAGGATTCGAGGATCATTGATGCCCTCTTAGGATGGAAGAATCACTGAAGGAGAAAACTAAAGAAGACAAGATGTGGTCTGTTTAAAATCCAGATGCCCAAGGCGGGACGGTTGGAAATGACAAGGCCAGCCGCATACAACCGTGTCAGCAACTGAGGTGGAAATGGGGTGAGAGGATTGCAGTCTGCAGGGAGGTCAAGGAGCTGAGACAGCAAGGTGGCAGCGTGATCATCTAGAAGGATGGCTGGGGTGACACTGGAGAAAGCAACAGTGCGCCTAGAGCTGACATCTTAAGCCACCTGGGAGAATGCCCAGGTACGAGGAAGGTAATAGTGTTAGTGGGGGACACAGTCTAGTGACACGACGTTCAAAGATGAGGTCTTTTTAGGATGGAAGAATAGAAAATAGCTTGGAAAAGCAATCAGGGGCTAGAAAGGGAGCAGCCCACCCCCAGATCCGTTGTTACTATGGGAGGTGGAAAGCAAACCGCCAACTCCTAGGAGCTGCACAGAGAGCGGTGTCTTGGCGGGAGCCGGGTTTCTGTTGGAGCAAGAAGGCCTGGCCCTGAGCACTAAAGGCTCTTGGGAGATTTCAGGAACTGGGGAAAAGAGGGAGTTAGGGCTAGAAAAAAGGTTTACAGAACCAAATGCTAGTCTTCCAGGATTTTTTCTTCTTAGAGTCATTTCTCGGAAGATGTAACCCTTTTCTACCTCGATGCCCTTCTCTGCACATGCTGGGCCAGAGAGAAGCCTCTGCAGGTCATGCAGGACCCAGAATATTGTCCTACAGTCTGTTGTTGCCACTAAGTCCAAATGGCTCCTACGAGCCAGTGCTCACAGCCAGTCCAGCCCATCGCTCTGCTGTCTCCTTGGTGTCCTCCAAGACCCGGAGTGTGCTTGCCGTCTATGAGCTTCACATTAACTGCCCACCGGGGAAGGGGAAAGGGAATTAGCACAGATTCCTATTCTATGTGTATAATGCTTTACGTATATGTTCTTGCCTATTCTACCTGATAACCTGCTGGGTTAGTGTGATTATTCTGAATTCTAAAGTTTAGATGAAGAAGGAGGATGTTGGTAATGATAATTAGCCTGCCAAGACCACACAGCCAATAACTGGTGGACCTGGGATCTAAACCCAAGTCCGACACTGGACCCTGAGCTGTCTTCCCTGTATCACACAATCTTCTTCCTAGAAAAGCTCTTCCTGAGGCAAAAACCATCTGTTACAGGAAGAACTCCGCACTCTAGCATTCACATACAACCTCCAACAGCTGTTGGTGACTGTAGTACTCTTTGTGGCGCTGACTACCATTGTTTTCTCCATGCGGGGGCAGCCTGCGGGGTGGTGCCGCTGCCATTTCAGACTTCGGCATTGACTGGAGGCTTAAAACAGACATTTCTTTCCACTGCAAGAGTGGAGGTTTTTTTTTAATACCCGTGTGCCTCACTCCGGAAAGTAAGGGTACAGATGCTTTATGTCCTTGTTTATTTTTAGCCTTTCTTTACCAACATAATGTCCAAAATATGTAGAGCCCAGCTTAGAAGATTTTGATTCTGATTCAAATTGCTATGTATTTTTCTCATAATTTGAACTTGCTTTTCTCACCCCAATCTTGATATCTAGTAGAGAATTTGTGATGTAGGGAAGATTTCAACTCCTGGCCGTGTAACTTGTGTAACCTTGCACAAACGACTCAGATTCTCTGAACCTTAATTGATTGCTTCATCTGTAAAAATAGGAAAATGATACCCTTAGGTTTATTATGAGGATAAAACAAGATAATGTAAAAGCACCTAAGTATAGTCCTAGCACATAATAGGAGTTCAATTTAATATATCTAGTAGACATGTAGGTATAGTTTTAATTATAAAATACTTCAAAAATAAGCATTTATTTTTTGTGAAAAGAAAATGTATGCTTTTATAGTTTGGGTTGGACTGCAGAGTGCACGCTGGCTTTCCAAATTGGGAAATCTGTAAAATGGGTTAATATCACAGTAAAAGTAAAAACTTCGTAAAAACTCTTACAAATGACATTTGTAATGTGATTAAGTAAAAAATATTTCTATTGCAATTATAAAAAATCAGTTACAAATTTAATGGTGCATCCACTGCCTTGAGCAAGTTAGCATGAAATTTAATTTGTGTTAATTTACTCAAAATTTAGGGAACAAGAAATATTGTTAGAATTTGATTCAACAAGAGGGAAACCAGCATTTCATGAGATGTTCCTATACATAGATGTAGATTCCCCTGTCATCTATCTGCTTCCTTCGGGCAACAGAACTCAGTATGAGAGTCCTAGAAATTGTGTCGCTGTTAGGTGCTTATTGTTGCTGGGTGCTGACCGGCTCTACAGAAGTCAGGACTTTGAGACCTAGCAAGCTTAGTGGATCTGTATATTGAATATGGATAGTGGAAAGAATAACAGAATTCAAATCAGGTGGCAAGGTAGGTTCAAATTCTGGCTTCACTTGTACTGAGTGCGGGGCCTGAAGCAAAACCTTCTATTCTTCATCTGAAAAAAGAGGAATAATACCAATATATATTTATATTGTATTTATATCATATATGCAAAACATCATTCAACTAACCTGGCGACCCATAGTTATTATTCACAATGAAGAACAAATGTAGAGGTCGTATCTAAAGATATCTCCCCTCTGTTTCATTCTACTTTTTGGATCTATACAGGCAACAGCCTCAGATTCCAATCACCACAGGAACAGGTGTTGTGTATCCTGGTGCTATTACTATGGCAACTACCACACCGTCACCTCAGATGACATCTGACTGCTCTAGCACCTCTGCCAGCCCAGAGCCCAGCCTCCCGGTCATCCAGAGCACTTACGGGATGAAGGCGGACGGCGGAAGCCTGGCCGGAAACGAAATGATCAACGGAGAGGATGAAATGGAAATGTACGACGACTATGAAGATGATCCCAAATCAGACTATAGCAGTGAAAACGAAGCCCCGGAGGCTGTCAGTGCCAACTAGGAGTTTTGTTTGCTGAATTAAAATACTCTGACATTTCACCCCCTCCCCAACGAAAAGTTCTTAAAGAGCCCGCATGCATTTGTGGCTCCACAATTACATCAGCAGAATGGTCTTAATTGTTTCGTAAAGTGTGAGACAGATTAAGTTTTCCCTGATTTTTCATGAACTTGAGTTTTTTGTCGTTATTGTTATTGTTGTTGTTGTTTTTTAATTTAGGTGAAGACATATTAAATATGAGACACCAGGACTTGAAAACTTATCTCAACCCATAGCTGTCTTACAAGTCTTATATTTTTGTCTTACTTTTTTTTTTTCTTTTGGATGTTGATAAAGGTTTAAGTTACTGTTTTAGATGGGGTTAAACATTCTCACTCAGGTATGCTGTGCCGGCCTACAGGTTGTGAATGTGTTTTTATTCTGAATTACTTTAGAAAACAACTGAGGATTTCGTGTTGTGAAACAGGACAAGTCCATGGCGTGTGCAGCTGCATGTAGAGCATATTAAAAAGGCCTCGGAATTCCATTTTCTTTTTCCATATGTAGAGTTAAACTTTGAATGTGCCAAACTTTTTCATAACTTTTGAATCTTAATATTTTGAAAGTCTTAAAGGAGACACTGCAAAGTCTTAGACAATCTTTGGCATCTTAAAATAAAATAGCAAACCACACTTTTTTTTTTCCAGAAAAATGGTAAAGTACTCAGGAATCTGGAGACAAGATATTGTAAGGAATGAACAAGGTTGCCACAGTGCATGTACCCAATTGTGTTTGCCTCTTGACGTGCCATCAGTGCGTGATGTGGTATGACATATACACACCAGAGCCATCCCCACACCAGATCCCGATGCGTGGTCTTCCCTTCCTGAGACCGCCTTTCACTACATCCAGCATCCCCTTGCCTTCAACCCTGACATTCAGTCTTAACACATTTTCTCTTAAATAATTTATTCATTCCAGAATGTCAAGGGTCCACTTACTATTTATTTAAAAACAAATTGTTGGTGGCATTAATTTAATAAATCTTGTTTTTCACCCTCCTTCCCTCAAGAACTTTTTGTCCCTTTTCACCTCCTTCTCTGGCGAGATACAAAAGATGTACATAGTGATTTTATGTCCCCAGAGCATCTGGAAGCATTTCTGACACAAGATACTATAAAATACCTTTATTATTTTTTTAGGATGAGTATATATCTGGCTGCAGGGCTGTGCACTTGGGTCTACAGGTATGCCCTGAGGTTTGCTGTGACTTCAAATCTTTATGCCAGAATTTCCCCCATAATTCAGTTTGATCTGTACCAGTGACATTTCCCCTGAATTCCATTGAGCAGCAAAGGTCAACAGTGGTTGACTGCCAGGCAGGACAGTTCTGTAGCCAAGACTGAAGCCTGGGGCTTGTAGGCTGCGTAGGTGTCTACAGGGAAGCTGGCATGGGCTGGCACCTTTACACCAAGTCGCCTTGTCCCAGCTGGCGTGTCCCAGGAATTCGTTGCAAAATCCCCAGATGCAAGAAGCCACGTGACAGCCTCAAGCAAAAATGGAGCCAAACAGTCATGTTTATGCCTGAATTTGAAAGAAAACCATAGAGAAAGTGAAGAGAGGAAAGACATTCCCTGTATGGCATGTTCCCGCTGTTAACTCTGGGGAACAGATAGCTCCCGGGGAGCATAACTAGCTCCTCCAGCTGACTCCCCATATCTGTGGCTGCATAGGGGACAAGCCTACTTGTAAACGAGATGGTGCTTGTGACTGAAGGAGTGCTCTGGAGACGTGCTGCTGGGCTGGGAGGCAGTGAGGTTCCATTCCCAGTCTCCTAAATACGGGAAGCTCTAGGACGCCATCGCGATCTTCCTGAACCCAGGCAGGACTGGTTGCCTAGAGGAAGCCTCACTCGCCCAGAGTGGTTCAGTGGAGAGTGCCAATTAATGGGACAGTTCACCTCATGGGACGACCCAGAAGCTGATTACTAGGACATAGGAACGGCCCCATCAGATTCCTTGAGCCACTGTGTCACTTGGAAGAAAATAGTATACCTTCATATTTATTTAAAGAGTGCTCCAGGCCATACCTAATAGCAATACGTAGGCCTAGCCAAGATGTCACCAACTGTGTCATTAGCTGGGAGTGCTCTCTCTAAGCTGTTTAAGGTACTGATAGGAATGTTGTGTTCTTAATATTGGTTGGGGATTGGAACTCTGTTCTTGTACATTTATTTCAAATGAGGAGGAGGTTATTTTTCTCAAAAAATGAGTATTTATTATGTCTTACTGATTTCTTTGATTATATACCTCTCTTCCTCAGTTCAGTCTCATGTTTTCTCTCTCTCTTTGGCTTTGGCTTTTGCGCTCTCGCTCCATTTTTATTGTGTTGCGTAGGTAGAGTGTTGTATGGCTAGCATTGTATTGTACGTAATTAATTTTGCACAAAGGCAAACATTTAGCATAGTAGATTAATTTTGTTTGTTTTTATGACCATGCCAAAATAATATTCTGGGCTGCTGGAGAACAAAGCACTGTTCTTTAGGCCTGAAACTTGATTTTGCTTGTAGTAAGAAAAAAAAACAAAAAAAAAAACAAAAAAAAAAACAAAAAACACACACACTCACAGATGTTGTTTCGTAAGTGTTATAAGCACTGGATATAAATGGTATTTTTTATCACTTCTGACTAATGTGAAACTGTTGTATGAAAACTACACGAACAAAAGTCATCTGTTTCGACTCGTGTGGGCTTGCCTCACAGTTGCCGGATTTGAGTCATTTTTATGTCTTGTTATTTCATTTATTTATGCAAAATACATGTGTGTATGAATACTTTGTTTTAGCTCCAGCTCTGCCTCAGTACTGGGCTTCAGTGACTTGCAGCCGTGTTCTTAAAAATGAAAAGCTATTCAGGAACGATCTGATTGTAAACGTCTCTCTCATTGGCTCAGACAGTAATGCTGTATTTGAATCTAAATTTTGTGCATATGCAGTTTACTTTATTTATTAGCCAAGTTTGGCTCTAAATATCTATGGAAATTAAGAATGACAATCATAGGGATCACTTCATTTTGTTTTCAGTGGGGCTTAAACAAAGTTTTTATGAATTTACCATCTCATTTTAGATTTTTCTAATTGTGTAAATATAACATAGAAATAGAATTTATTTTTGGTTCACGAATACTTAGTGAGAGATAAGTTATGTATTTCCTTTTTTGTTTTCTATCCATATGTGTTGGTCCAAACTAAAAGTTGACAAGTCTCTGCACTTGCTGGGGACAGTGAATCATCAGCTACAGTGCGGGCAGCATCCACCCTGCAGCCGGGACAGTCCTCATTTCTTTGGCTCTCATGTGCCCAGAGCCCGCTGTCCATGGGCTCACGTTTCCCTCTGTCTCTTCTAGAAAGCTGACGAATTGGACATAGTAAGTTTCCAGGACAGCTGAGAGAGTCAATTTGCTTTGAGAATTCACATAAATCTTCTAAAATAGTTCTGCGACCATTTAATAGCAAGAAACATGAATGCCATTTTAAAGGCAAACATCTGCCTCTGAGATTGGCCATTAATAAAAGTCCCACTGTGCCAGTTACAATAAAAAGAATGTTAAGTAACCTTTCTTCAGTGCTCCCTATTTCGTAGTATCTTCAAATCAGAGATAAAAATTATCTCCACTTTATTCAAGAATTTACATGATCAGGGTTTTCTTTGTCACTTGGAATAGGGACACTGGTAGACAATCCTCTCCTTTAAAAAAAAAAAAAGAAAAGAAAAAAAGGAGAGAAAGGAAAGGCTCGTCTGTAGACACTGGCGGCAGGGCCTGTGATCTCTCTACTTCGCTGGCAGATTCCAGGCAGTGTCCTTTGCAAGGAGGTATGGAAGCTTTGTTGTTTTCCTGAGTGCCAGCTCAGCCTTTCAGGAGCACATCAGCTTGCTCCATTTGGTATCTGATACTCTCGAGCCTTGTCCTCAGGCCCGATTGGATTTGCCAGGGTCCTGACACCAGCTCCCAGGCCAGCTTCTAAATTCAGGTGTGGGCTCACAGTTCTACGGAGCTTGTCAAATTCTGGCCTCCCCTGGACGTTAGCCCCGCAGGACCCTGGGGTGTTTGACAACTGTGTGATCACTGTAGGGCTGGAATTAAAGGCTGCTTTCTTTGCCCCGTGAAGCATGCCCTCCTGAGCCCCGAGCCCAGGCACGAGCTGAAAGCAGGGATTGTTTAAGGGAAGCCCATCTCGCCTCAGTAGGAAGGCAACCTGGTCGATTGAACAACACAGCTGAAGCTGCTGCTCTCCATTTGCTCATTTTGCAAAGAATTGACCTCTACCAACTCATTAGGGAAAGGAAAAAGCATCACTTTGTAGTTTTAAACCACGGGAGAAGTCCTGTCCCGAGTGCCAACCACTGCAAAGAAATGCGGCTAGGGGAACGTATTGAAATGATTTCCGGGTCTTCCATTTTAGTGAGAAAGTGACAGAAAGGGTTGCTGTAGCCTTGCCTGATGATGTACACGTTTGTCCAAGGATTGAGTTGGCACTTACGCTCACTTCTCCAAGTACAATAATATCATATGACCTCATTTGTCCTTTTACAAAGCACTTGCATCATTTCCTTAAGTCATCTGCCCCTGACCTGTTTTATTCCTGAATAAACAACTTTTCTGTCTGTTAGTCCTGCCGACCACGTTGTTCCTGCTGCCACATACCATCAAACATGCCCCTGTGCTAGTATCATTGAAAATACTGATACGCAAACACGTTTCCTTTTCATTGCCCTCCCGTCACTTTCTTTGGGGACAGACTGCTTTCTAAAAGCTCGTGAACAAGAACTGAGGATGCTGATACCTTGGCGCAGAGGTAGGGAGGGGCCGGGACGGAAAGGTGGCGCTCCCGAGTTCTTGGCAACAGCAACCCTTGAGAGCAACTCAGTGACACGTCTTGCTCAGCAGTTACTTATTCCTGAAGAACCGCAGTTTAAAGTGAGGCCTCGGTGCTGGTGCTCTTGGAGTATGGGGAATGTGCAAATATTTAACTGTTTCGTATGCTGCACATTGCAGGTCTGCTCGTGTGCATTCTCCGTTTGTCTTCCTTTGTCATATGAGTTTTTGCTTTGCTGAAAGTGCAGTCTGTTGTACCCTTCTCCAGCTTGTAGCAAATTAGAATGCTTAGCATTTATGTTCATTCATATTGTATTTGCCATGTAAAATTTTTATTATCTTAGACGAGCTTATAAGCTGTTACTACATAACTTATCTTACTGTAACTCTTTTATTTCCCGACATTGTAATTTGTTGTGATGTATATTGTGAGATTGTATTCTATGTTAATTTAATCAGCACAATTCACTGACATGCTGGACTGACATGCTGGCTGCTGTTTCGAAGTATAAAGTTTGTGTAGAGCTGTTGGGACAACTACAACTCCGTTGTCAAGGTACTGTGCTTTGGTTCCTATAGCAACACTGTGGGTGTGGCCCTTGAGACGCTAGGGACATTTAATACACCCTCCAGCAAATTTTAACTGCAGATTTTCTTGGTAGAAATTCTATGTATAACGCAGGTACCTACTTGGCCCATGGCTGGTAACTATTTGGGCAATTAGAAAAAAAAAAACATAAAAACTAGTGTCTATTGCTGCTTTGAATATGTTTGAAAGTCTGAAAATGTAAATAGTTTATCAAAAAAAAATCTTGTACAGTCCAGTGTAAAGTTTTTAAATGACCTTAAGGGTTGCCATCACATCTTTCTCACACTCTCCTCTTGATAATGAAAAAAAGTTTGCTAAGGATTAAAGAAATGGAAAAAAAGAGAGAATCGCTTCAAATCTAAATTAGGAATGGATCATTGTTCTTAGCTTTGTTGCATACACAAACCTCTTGGATCTTGTTGTGCAGTATTGACGTGAGATAAATTCAGCATTGAATAATCTTTCAGTGGTACTTTTCCAAGTCTTCCCCTCCTCTGCCTCATAATTAAGGGAAAAGACAAAATTGAAAGACGCACTGTCTTTGTCTATCCTGGTGTATGTTGGCACCTTAGCTACTTTTTTTTTTCCTTTTTGCACAAGGTGCTTTCCTGATATGTTAGACATGCCATCCTTGGGTGATAATGTATATGCCATGACAGGGCTCAGGCCCACAGGGGAGTGTCTATAAGAACTGCCTATTTATGCTCATTTACCTCAAGACTGTCCTCTCTACCCTAATCTAGTTGTCATCACTCCATCTTTTGTACTGCTGTTGACACTTACCAATTAAAGATAAATTTTGTTTTATGACCTCTGTGTTTGGCCTCGTCTGTGCCCCACATGCTCTTCCCTCACGGAGCCCAGCAAACCCTGGGCTGGCCGCCACCTGCCACCGGGGCCCGTGGATCTCCCCACTCCCCACTGCAGCTCCTGGCTGCTGGTAGCTCCGAGCTCTGTAGTCTGGGAAGACTCGCCTGCTTTCTTCATTGTGGAGTAAACGCTGCGGCGGCAGGAAATGGTTGTGGATTTAGATGGGAGGAACAGGAGCCAAGGTGGATTTTTGTCAAGAGAAGACGAGAGAGGATGTCACTGCCTATTTGCCTGACTTCTTCATGAGAGCAAAACGGTTTACAGAAGCGCTGAGCATCTCTGGCTGGGATTCTTCTGAGCGGCTCTCCAGGGCCAGCCTGTCACCTGACCTGGACTTCTACAGGCCGCACAGCCACGGATGATAAGTCGCACCTGGAGTAAAACTCGCGTGCCAGGTGATTCACTTCTAGGGTGTTTCCAAAGCCACTTCCTGTGCTCAGAGTCTGAGAGTGGAGGTGGGGTAGTGACCTGCAGACCCGGCCACGCTAGGACTGCAGATGGCCTGTTAGTGGTCATCCCCACCTGCAGCATGAAACAGAACTGGTGGGGGGCGGGGTGGGGGCTGGGAGTATCTTCTTTTGGTATTTCTTAGCCTCATTAGAGAAAATCTAAGGATTTGTAGAACTTTGTCCTGGGAAAATTGTAAGTTTGACAGAGCTGCTCTAAATTTTGAAAACGCAAGACCTTCCTCCTGCTCCGTGGTTTTTAAAGCCCACGGGAGCATCAAGCATTAGATAAAGAACAGCATGGACTTTGGAGTCACTTGGGCCTGGCTCTGTCACTGACCAGCTATGTGGCCTTCATCTGCGCCAGACTGCTTCCCTCTGTAAGATGGGACAGTAACCCCTGCCCATCAGGTGTAAGCGGGTGACAAGTGAAGGTGAGTATAAAACACGCAGGAGCAGGCCTGCCCCTCATTTTGCCTGGAATAAATCTGTCCTCTTCTCTGGGACATTCCTGCTTGCCTTTCAAATGCCACCCAAATATCACCCCTTTCTGAGGTCCTCCCCAGTCCACCAGTTTCCAGCTCTCCCCCAGGGCTCCGGGTGCTTGGAAAGAACCTCGGTGGTCAGGTTTTCCACATTGCAATGATTCATTTCTGTCTTTTCTGTTAGATGAGGAGCTACTGAAAACAAGGTCTGTACCTTGCTTCCTCCGGCTCTCAGCACATTGCTTGGCTCGTAGTAAGTGCTCAGCGTTGGCTTGTGGATGAGTGTGAACAGTGGCACTTTGGCCTCCCCAAGTGGTACAGATGCCTGTGAGTATCGGGGCCTTAGATGGCGGGGATGAAGGGCCTTCAGGGTAGCTTGGCATTACTTCCTCTGGAAAACATTTTTAGTTACAGCATCTTTATGCACATTGGGGTAACCATTTCAAGTTGATACGAGAGGGATGAGGACACCGAGTGTCTATGCGTTTAGTAGGACTCACACTGCTGGGTACCAGCATGTCTGAGCCTAGAGCCCCTCCCGCTCCCTCCCTCTTAGGCATCCTGGCTAGACTACAGAATGGACAGACTGAAAATAGGAAACTTTCTGGGTTTGCTTGACAGCCCAGGTACCCAAGATTATCCTTCACTCTGCTCAGAAACAAGGGGTATGAGGGGGCCTCCACTGAGGAGAGGGAGGGAAGCCAGCTGCCTGGGCTGTGCAGTGAAGGGGCGCAGGGTCCCAGGAAGCTGCACTGTGAGCAGCGGTTCGCTCAGAATCCTTTGTGGCAAAGACACAGTCCTGGTAATGGCCGTTTCCTTAAGAAATGTGCTCTAGAGCCCTGCTTGCTCCAACCGTGGTCTGCAGGCCAGTGTCACCAGAGACTCCTTAAAGCACTACATTGGCCATGTGAGTGTCGAGCCTCAGGACATGAGCCTCAGGACATAAGACACAGGTCGCCTTCTCCACCTTCTCTTAGCATGTCATGGAATAGTAGGTTACAGATCATTGTCCTCATTGAATTGTGAAGGCCCAGAGATAAGACATCGCCCATCCAAAGTCACGCAGATATTAATTGGCAGTCCCGGATGCACTCTTGTGTCTTCTAATTCTAAAAGCAGAATCGACTATGCCACATACGGCCCCACAATCATTCTTGGAAATTGCACATCACCCGGGCAGCCCTGTATCTACATCTCCATTGTCACCAGCTGTCCTGGGCTCTGTTACTGGCGGATCCCTGGGGTATTGGGGTGGTGGCCTCTGACAGCTCAGGCTGTCACCATCCCTCGCTCAGGTTCTGCTTAGGGTGTCTGAGACCAAGGGCCCAGGCAGACCCTGCCAACAGAGGTCAGAGACTCCTCTGTCAGATGGCCACTTAGTTGTTTTCCCCTTTTTAGCTCCAGGCTGGAGGTCATTGAGTAGATCAGTGAGGAGATGTGTGGGTTTGGGGGCCCATTCTTGTATCTGGGGGTGGGAGACCCATAAAAGGACTGATCGCAGAGGGCGCATGAGCTAATGTCACCCTGACATTAGGGCTAAGGTCTCCCAAGGATCGTTCATCCAACTGGTTTCATGGGTTCCTCTGCTGTCTTCCCGCAGACACTAAGGACGACAAGGTTGGTGTCTGCTCCTTCTTCTGAGCCATTTGTCACTCATTCTCCCACTCCCAGAAGCACAGACCTAGACATGCTGTGCAAAACACAGACAATGCCTGCCCTCAGGCCCTGCCTCGCCTTCCTATTCCTACATCCCGGTGGCTCTGCAGTCATCTGCACAGCCAGCACACTCTGATGTCTCCTGTGCCTGGATGTCTCTCTTCTACCACCATCACAAGAAAGCCTAGTTTAGACGCCACTTCCAGTGGGAAGACTTCCCTCCTTATTCCTCTTCTGCTGGAAATGCGTCCTGCACGAAACAGTCTGATTCCTCATGCCACGTGTGTTGTGTTGAATCTGACTGAGTCTTATGCCACATTCATGTCCTTATCTAACACATAGAAGGTGCTTAACAAGTATATTTAAAAAAAACTCCAAAACTGAAGAAATGACCTCTTTCTCCTTGAATTCCAAGTGTTCTGCCCCCTGCCGCCAGCTTTTAGTCTGATCTTCTAAGCCCAAGGCCTCATTAGACATGCCAAATTATTCATCTGGAACTGGTTCTCCCAATATTTCAGGCCTTCAGTCAACTATGGCGCCTGTCTAAGCGGCCCCTCCCCTACATCTTCCCATCACCATCCTTCTTTGACAGTCCAACTCAGAGTCCATCTCCTTCAACAGCCAATACAAAATACAATGTAAGACGTAGTAAAAAAAACCTGATGAATATTTTATTTAACCATTAACAATATTCTGAATATTAGGCACTGTTATCCATGTTTTACTAAAGATGAAACTGAAACTCGTAGAAGTCTAGCCCCTTGTTCCGAGTCACCCAGCTGGTGAGAATGTGACCTTTTGCTTGAGCAGGCTGCTCTCAGACTTCCGCAGCTCAGGATGACTTTCTCCCTCCATTCAGTTCAGAGTCTCCCAATTGTTACCACCTAAACATTTAGACATTTTACCTGCGTGTGCCCCAGATTTCCCAGGAAACTTCAGTACCACTGATTTCCTATCTATCAGCTTATGCTCTCAACATATGTCTGTGCTCAATCATTGAAAAGACCAGATTTCTCATTCCCTAAGAGCCGGTTTTGGCCCTCTCTTGTGATGACATCATTTGCTGAGAGTGTGTGGCCCAGATTCAGTCCTTTTTGGGGGCCGGTCTTTGCTCTAGAGTTGGTAACTAGTTGCCTCCACTGTGAGTTTTGTGTCCTGAGTACTGTGGCATAATGTGGAATAATGCCAATTTCCCTAAAACAACCATTTGTTATCCAAGGCACAATCTGTGGGTTCACAGATTCAAACAGGGCATGGCAGGGGCTACTCCTCCTCTGCTCCACGATGCCTGAGACCTCAGCTAGACGATTTAAATGTCGTGGCTGGAATACACCAGGGGCCGTTCTGTCATGTATGGCAGTTGACACCAGCTGTTGGCTGAGACCTTGCTCGGGTTGTTTCCTAGAACACCTCAAAGTGGCCAGCAGGCAGCCCAGGAGAGAGAGAAAGGGCCTGGTTGTGTCCTCTTCAATGGCCTGGCCTGGCTTGCTTTTCACCGACGCAGACTCTATGCTCAATTGGAGGGGACAGGAAACCAACTCCACCTCTTGACAGGAGAGAGATCACGTTCTGAATCATGTGCGGGCCTGGCTGTGTCGCAGTGGCCACGCTTGGAAAGCACACTCTGCAGTACTCTGGTATTGTCGATGCTGACCTGGAGCCCACCCCAACTCCACGCCCACCGGCACAGGGCCTTGCCTGGGAGCGGTGTTGATAAATGTATGTGACATTTACCTGGATGTTCTCAGTTGAGAGGATGAAGCCATGGCCCATTCTTGCCAACAGAGCATGTGGGTCCGTGTGCCAGAGGTCCCTGGAGAGGCCAGCTGTGGGCAAGAAGCACTCAGGAACTGGGTGCCCAGCACCCAGGGCACCCAGAAACAAAGCGAGTGAGTGGCACACATTACAAGCATGGTCTGGGTGAAAAGTTTGGTATTATTCCTTCTCAGAAACAGTCTAGTAACTTCTGGAAATGTTCAACCCACTTACCTCCACTGTGCATATGGACAGATACTACACTGAGTGAGTCAGTCGAGGTATTTGCAATAGAATTTCACAAATACTTGTTTCTAGAGAAGCCTGTCAAAGAAACTAATGGTGTCTATAATCAGCAAAATACCAGTCTGCTCTCCCCTTTGGCAATGTACTACCTGTATTGATATTTCTGTCAATGCGACTATCATCAATACAACAAAAGATGTTTTAAAATGGCAACAATCAGTACTAGGAGCCATAAAGTGCACACAAAAATTATTCAGCAGTTTTTCAGTCCCAGAGAATAATTATCTGATGTTCTAACAGTCCTTGTTATGACCCATAACATCAGCTAAATCCGAAGGGTTATACTGAGGAAAGCTATGTCAACTTTAACATGATCTCGTAAGTTTCTGATTTTGGATTAATGTTAATCAGCCAATAGATATTCTTATACATACTAAACCAGTCTAGAGAAGCATTTTGTTTATAATTCTATTTTAAAGTGCTAATGTTAATTTTAATAAAAACTCAGTATTTCCATTATAAGTGTTATTGTAGGAAAACAATAAGTGAGCCTGGATTGTTTTTGTGAAATGCCAAGTGTAGAATTTAGATATATTTTGGGAAATGAAAAAAGCCCTGCAGTTATTAATGAATAAAACAGACAGGTATGAAAATTAGACCAAAAAGGAAAAAAAAAAAAAACAGAAAAACAAAAAAACAAAAAAACAAAGAAGAACAATACAAAGAACAATCAAGACCTGTTCCATGGATAAGCCACTTGTTTTTCTGTGACACTACATTACACTAACCTAGTTCATACTTGAGTTAGAATATATTTAATTACAGAAAGAACTCATATTCTACATTTGGATAAAAACCCTTATGAAATTACCCATTTTAAAAAATTCACATAGAAAAGCTACTTTGTGAGTACTGAAAATAACAACACCTGCTAAATGTAGGGGTTTAAGCCTCTGGAGAAATAAGAGGTAAATTCCCCAGTAGCCTCCTCTCCGTAGGCCTGGGAGCCAGGCACACTGGTTTCTCTGCCTGCAGAGGCCACGAGGACCCACGGAGTGCCGAGGAGGTAGGTGGCTGGTGTGTTGAGGTGTGTCAGCCGAGACTGCCTGCTCTCGACAGAGCTATGGAAAATACAAGTGGCTTTGGACCTTAAACGCTGTCAGATAAGACACACCATGGGATAAATAGTTAGCTATAAATACAGCTCAAGAACCTGGATCATTTTTCAGGCTGTTGAATTTCAAATGCCTGCCAAACTGAGTGTGATATCTGGGACTCTTTATTTTTGCAACTCTGCTCTGAGGGGTGGCGAAAGTCCAATTAATTTAAATGTGAAAGTCTGGGAAGTGAGGACCACAGAGTTAAATTGTCCAATTAAAACCTGGAACTGAAATTAATTTCAGAAATTTTATTATGATGTTAGGAGGAAATTAAATTTAACCCTAAATCTTATTCAATGCCACAAAAATGATGGACTACAAAAACACAGGACTTGCTAAACACGGCAGAATATTAGTTGATTTCTCTACTGCAGTAGTGGGGGGCCTGACCACTCAGATATATGAGGTGCATCCAGTTTGCTCAGTGGCTGTGTGGCAGGTGGGTAATCCGGAGAGTTGAAGACACGTGGTATCCCAGAAATAAAGTAAATACCCACAAAACTAGGGTAAGGTCAAACACAGCAGCATTTAGTTTTTATTGGTTATAAATGACTGAAACCCAATTTAAATGGCTTATACAGCAAAAAATGTAGTTAGCAGTTTACCCAGCTGAAGAAGTACAAGGACAGCACGGTTTCAGGCCTGGCTGAACACAGGTGTTCACACAACAGTGTCAAGACTCGATCGCTGTCTCTCAGTTCTACTCTGGTTGGCTTTGCTGTGAGCAGCCTTGTCCCTTGGCAGTCCCACATCTGTACTCTCTCAGGTTTAAGTTCAATAGCAAGAGGGCTCCTCTTTCTGGAAGTTTCCTACAAACATACCTGAACTGAGTCTCCTTGCCTTGTTTGGACCACATGACCGTGGCTCAGCCAATTGCTGTGATCCAGGAAATGGAACAAGATCAACTAACTCCCTAATGACTGCGTAGATGCAGGGTTGACCCCAATGAGAACGGTTCCACAGAGAGAGGGTGCCGGGTAAACACCTCGGAGTTACTACACAGGATGAGCACTACGTGAAAAACGGGGTGGAAAGCCAGACTTCCTACCGAAGGGATGCTGGCCACGGCCTGAGGAATGCCTTGGCAGTGTGGAGACTCCTGGATTGTCCCAGCCTGATTCTAGCTCTGCCTGTTTAATCTTCAGTGAAGGGTGGCCAGTCAGCTGCTGGATCACAGCAGTTATCATGCAGAGTTGTCCTTTTCCAGTGTGTCTGCCTTCCCTGTGGAGAGGCAGAGCCTTGAGCTCAGGCCTCATCGGTCTCACTTCTGTGGGAGCAGCAGAGGGCTGGCATGGGCTGAACCCACTGAGTCCTTGCCTAACAGAACTGTTTCAGGCCCACTGCTGCTAGGACTGAGGCGAAAGTTCACAGAGCAGACGTCGATTTTTCTTGAATAAAATTAATTCCTTTGCTTTAGCAGCACCAGGAACTCAGGTCTTCTCTTCTTCCTCCTTTCTCTTCCCTTTTCACTTTTCTTGCATACAGTCTACAAGCCTTGAGTCCCAGCATGGGCTATCCCTTCTGTCTCACTCATCAGTCTTTCAGGGAACATGGGTCCCAAAATGAGGAAAGTCCAAAAACCAAAGCATCTAGAACGGGGGTCAATAAACTGTGGCCCATGAGTCAAATCCACCATAACACCAGTTTTTATAAATAAAGTTTTATTGCAATGCAGCACATCTCTTTTAAGTGTATTGTCTGCCACCACCTGTGTACTATAGCGGCAGAGTTGGGTGACAGAGGCTGAATCCACAGATCCTACAATATTTATTACAAGCCCCTTTCCAGACCCCTGTCCTATAGGGCAGATTACCACATAACTCTCACTGTATGTGGGTCGTGGCAGCGCAAGTTTCAGGTGTGTTCGTGGGCGTCCATCTTTAGACCTTTGCCTGTACTCATGAAGACTGAGATTTCTGAGTGGGGAAAACAATTCTGAGCCAGGCTGGCTCTGGAAAGAAGCAGGGCAAACCGCAAAATAGCCCTGGAGGAGGGAAAGCAATTCTGAGGAACACTGAAAAGCCTCCCAGCCCACTCTAATTCTGGCTTCACCAACAGAGGCCTCGGGTTAGCAGGGTCCTCAACCACGGCTGCGCTCTGCCATCACCACAGTGCTCTGAGGCCTGTACGTCCTGGGAGTGCCAACTACTTGAAGCCTCCAGAAGTTCTGATTTAATTGGTCTGGAATGCGACCTGGGCTTGGGGAGTTTTAAAAGCTGCCAGATCCCCAGGTGATTCAGATAGCAAGCAGTTACAGCTGAGAACCACAGGACCAGACGTTTACGGATCGGGGAGAGAATAGTGAGGTGCCAATCTGGGGGAAAGCACGTGAGAAAGGAAATGAAGCAGGTGGCACAATTTGGCAAATCAGGGACTCTGACTCCACGCCTACACTGCGGCGCGTGAAGCAGCTAGTCATCCCCCTCTCTGAGCCCCGTCTCCAAGGTGCGCAAAGTAGGATAGAGACTCCTTACTCTCGCAACATTGTGAGGATCATGTGCGATCTTTTACCTATTTGTTTATTCTACTAGCCATCTCCTCTATGTCTGTCATTTTCTTTTTACTTACTTGAAACTTCTTTGTCGCTTTGTTCTTTTTTAAATTTTATTTTAATGGTACCTTTTAGATGTACATAGTGATAACATTCATCATAGGGGATTTGGACCTGTACGTGATGTATCTCGTTGCTTCTTTTCCCATTCCCCTCCCCTCATCCCCTCCTCCCTCCTTATTTACGAAAGCTTTGTTTCCATTTTTTCCTTCCATTCCTTATTTCTCTTGTCCTCTGTTCCGTTCCCCCTCCCTTGCTCCCTTTGCCATTTGGACATTTTCTTCCCTTTCCCAATATAATACATTTTAGTCTTTATTTACCCTTTCAGTTTCTCACACCATAGAAACAATGCGGTATTGAAACATGTGTGGCCGATTTATTTCGCTTAAGAGTGTGGTCTCAAGATGCATCCATTTACCTAGAAAGAGCTGTTGTTAAGCCCCGGATAACACACCTACGAAGGGGACAGACTAAGGTGCCTACTCTTTCACAACAGTGTAAACGCATGCACTAAAGAAATGCATACTATGATTTCAGAGAATAAATAAAGTCACAAAAAAAGGCAAAGAAGAATGGTGGGGTGAGTCAGTTTTGAGAAAGTGAACAGGAAATTCTGAGGAGGAGACATTTAGGACACAGGGAACATTGACAAAGATGCAGCCACATGAAGAGAATTTTAGGTAGAAGTAGCAGCACAGAAAAGCGCTCCCAGGCTCCTGCCTGCTGGGTCCAACCCTAACTGGCAGCCTTGTGGGCACTGAGTCAGGAAGCAGCAAATTCCATTCAGTCCCGGCTTCCACCGTGGTATCTGAAGAGCCTCCATCCTTGTCTTCTGCTTGAGCAGAGTAAGAGCCGTCTGCAGCTCAGCCCCAGAAGGGGAGGGGATCTGGATTCTTATTGAAGACTTGCAGCCATTCTTCTGTTTCAGTCTCACCTTTGCTTTCATTCCCAGGGCATCAGTGGCATTTCCCAAGGCTTCCGCCTGTGAGGTTGAAGAGATTCTGCCCCGTAAGTCATTTTGCCTCCCTTCTCCCTGTTGCCGCCGGTGGCAGAGGCCTCAGTTCTTGGGCCCCGGTTTTCTCGTCAGGCTCACTGTCAGCTGCGCCAGCTAAAGCCTTAGGGCTGAGGGCTTCTCAACAGCTCTCTTTGTTATCTGGATTTGCGCCTTCAAAGTATCCCGTCAATAATGTTTTAGTCATGTTTCAAGAGGAAGCTGAGCCACAATGCATATGCTCAGTCTGAGGTTTCTAGCTGTCCTCTGAATCCTTAGTGGAGTCTTCAAAAGGTAAATATTTTAAAGTTCTTTTGGACCTAGAGGGGGCTGGATACGGGGCTGTATCTGATGAACACTTTGGATAGAGAAAGGGTGAGAGAGAGGAATTAATCCAATGACAATTGGCTGAATTCAATTTAGAAAGGGTTGATTAAATAGCTATTCTGTGCTGAGAACAAGTGAGTTAATGTCAGCATTCAGGCATCTGACCCCGAAGCAAGAGTCACCCCGGACTCTTCCGACGTCCTTGTCACGTCCTCCTGCCTGGATGCCCCTGGATTTCCCAGCAGGGCCCTCCACTCTCCGGATCGCCTTGTCTTGGTTACAGCTTTGAGATCTCTCTCCTGGGACTTGCAGTCACATCCTACTTGGCCTTCATGGCTCCAGCCCAACACCCCACCTCTAGCTGAGATGGTCTTTCCAAACCGCACAAACCTGGTCACCTTTTTGCTGAAAACCTGTCAGCAGAGTCACTGCTGAACACCCAAGTCTAGTGTGGCTACCGCAGTCATCTGCACACAGGAACATCCTTAATTTATCTCCGGGTCCTCAGTGCTTAGTGACAGGCCAGCATCATAAATGTTTACTGAACAGAACTAAACATAGTCCCAGCCACATTACATTCCACCGCTTAAGTGGATTGGAATCCACCAGGATTCCGTCCCAGCTGTGGATGGTTCCGGCCCTCCAGGTGGGGTCCCTGTTGAACGTAGTAGTGACATCCCTTCCCTTGGTCTCTGGGAATATTTAGTGAGGTTCCCTCCTTTCCCTCCTGGCCTCCCGCTACTTATATCCTTGGTGGTCTCTTTCCCCATCCTTAGAGAAAAGGCAAAGCCTGATATTTCGCCCGAATTCCAGGAGGGTGGGAAGAAAAGGCACATCGGAAGCAGGACAGCCCCATCCCTGGCCATCTTGGGGTAGCCTCAGAAACCCAGCACAAACTTTATGTTCTGAAGCTTCCAGAGTTCTCCACACATTTACCCTCTACTGTGGGCGCAGTTGATTAGGCTGTTTGGAGAAGGGGGAAGGAGAAGGGTAGGAAAAAAGTTTATTTGCCTTTAGCATTACCCATATAGTATTAGGTGGGAATTTCCAAGAAATTATGTGGCAGTGACGTTATAACTTTCACACGATGGCTGGAAGCAACATTATAAAAATATTGCCTAACACAACTCCATATGGACATATGAAATTTCATTCCATTTTATACATGTAATTAAGTGGCCCACATAATGAAGTACTGTGTGTGCAGCGGCAGATGTCTTTTCTAGGTGAAAGATGCTCAGAGAGAGAAAAGACAGGCATTTTAAAGGGAGAATAATCACACAAAGGTGGCATCCTTATACTTTATTCTCTAAACAACTTAAATTTGATGAATTTATCCCCCTTAATACTAATTTTCTGGTTGTAAGCAAGACAAATAGTTCTAGTATCGTGCTGCTAACATGTCCTCCCGCCTTGGCTACTGAGTGCCTCAAATGCTCTCACGCAGGATCCCCAACATCCTGGCATAATGAGGACGCCAAAGAGAAGTTTGTGGAGGTTTAGAACAATCAAGTCGCAATGCCCACCCGCCTGAGGTTCAGAACTAGTAGTCACATTCTGGTCGTCTCTACTGAACGGCTAACTCCTCCAAAGCCCTGTGTGGGCTTTGAGGTGCTGTGTCGGGCCTGTCTGCACAGAGACCATCTCACTAACGGTTCCTCGGCCTGCCAGGCTGTGTCTTGCTTCTTTGTTTTTAAACACCCTGTTCTGTTTTTTGGAAATGTCCTTCTTGCCAGGGGCAGCGCGGGGACTCCCGTTGGTCATTCAAACAACTTGGGCAGGGTCTATTTCCAGACGCTACCTGCTGCTCCCCGGCCAGGGAGAATCTCTCTTCGTCTGTGCGCCCAAGGCCTCCTTGGAGCTCTCCTCCCTCTGCCCGGGGCTGTTGCAGCGTGACAGGTGTACAAGATCTGCCTTCCACACTAGGCAGTGAGCAAGTCCAGGGCACAGCCCTCGGCTCATCATTTAAACACTCCAGCACCTGGCAGAGGGTTTGGCACACACAGCTTCTGGAGCGAGAGTGGCCCTTCTCAGAAATATGTGCCTCACAGAAGGCCAACCCCAGCTTAACACGGAGCAGGGCACAGGCTGTTGCCACACCCTGCCCTGCAACCTCCGTGGAGCTCCTAGAGACCACTGAGTCCACATGTACTTAAAGAGGCTCTGTGGTTATCTAGACCAGAGCAGCATTGCCCTGTGGACTAGGTGCCTGCAGAGATCCGCAAGGAGCCTCCAGCGATATGTGATCACTGGGCACTTGAAATATGACCAGTGACACTGAAGAACTGAAATTTTTAAAGTTTGTTTTCCTTAATTTAAATTTAAATAGCCACACAATGCTGGGAGCCACCATATTGGACGTGACAGACCTCATGGAACACTTGGAGTAAACTGGTGGAAAGGTGGGGAAAGATCATTGAAAAAATTGCACACATAAAAGCCTGTTTGGGGAACAGCAGATGACCCTGCCATGGGCTTCACAGCAGGCTTCATGTTGCCTGTCCCTGGGGCCACTCCCGCATTCCTGGGGCTGCCTAGTTCTCAGCCTCAAATGAGACCAAGAAGAGACCAACAACTCGTGGGAAGCTGGATTTGATGAATTCTGCCAGGAGATAATTATAGTCCTAGTCTCTCCGTTAGGACACTCTTGCTCCATTCCTCCCCTCCAGGGTCCATCCTCTCTTATAGATCCTGTGGGAACTTGGGGACCCGCAGAGGCACATATCCAAGAAGTGCCTTGTGAGGTGGTCAGTGAGTCTGCAGGTGACAGTAGGCTCCTGTGGGTGGGTGGACAGGAAGCTATCTCGTCTGAGTCCCTTGCTGGGCCTCTAAGACAGGTGGGTAAAGGGCCTGTGGGGAAGAACCTTTTTCCATCAGGGCCCATGTCATGGGGCCCGTGTCTGGATGCCCCATCCTCCACAGAGAGAGCCTGGCCTCTCTAGCTGGGGTCCCCCAACTGAACTCATTTTCTAAAACCAAGAGACTGAGCCAAGCAGGAAGGCGATGAGAGAGAACATGGAACTGATGGGGTCTGGCTGGGAGAGGGGGCCGAATGTGAGTAAAGCCCGGGGTTAGGCCCCAGGGAGTGGGGAGGCCAGCAGCAGTGAGGTGACATTGGGCGAGCTTGTGGTGCGAGCAAATGGGTGAGGAGGACGAACAACAGTTCCAGGAGATCAGTAATTATAATAATAGCTTTTGAGAGAAATAATCAAAAATCAAGATAACAATAAATGTATATATTGACATTAAGAAGCACGCACTACTTGAAATCTGCAAACGTGAAGTATATCTCTTGGAATGAAATTCTAACAGTTCTGTGTCCTGTGAATACCCCAGTGATGGTTGGTCCAGCTTAGATGACCAGGAAGTGGAACAGAGTTATGTCTGGCTCAGCAGGAAGACGCCCGCTGCATTAGAACTGCCCGCCAAGTTGGGAGACAGGGCAATTGCAACTTGGCCATTGCATATTTGCCATCTCTGTCCAGGGGAAGCATTGCTTACAGTAGACCTTCAAGACTTCGTGTGGGATGTGTGACAGGACAGGGTGACTTGGTTTTAATTGTCCTTATTGGAAGCAGGGAGGGGACTCACCATTTACAAACACAATTGCCATCATAGGAGAGTGGATCCACGTGCCTGAAAATCTGTTTGACCCCTAAGTAAGTAGAAGGAGGAAATAATAAAGATAAAAGTGAAAATCAATAAAATAGAAAACAGGCAAGCAATAGAGAAAGATCAATAAGACCATAAGTTGGTTCCTTGAAAAAATCAATAGAATTGATAAACCTCTAATGAGACTGAACAAGAGAAAAGGAGAGAATATGAAAGTTATAAATATCAAAAATGAAGAAGGAAGTATAATAAAGAAATATGAAAAATATCTTTCATTTTTGATGAATAAATTTGAAATCTTAGATGAAGAAGATGAATTTTTTAAAAAATTACCAAGCTGACTCAAAAATGGTAGGAAATATGAATAGTTTCATACCTTTTAAATAAACTGTTGCTGTGACTAAAAACCTCTTCACAAAGGTAAGTCCAGGTCCCGGGGTGTTGCTGGTAAATTCTCTCAACTATTCGAGGAAAAAATAGCACCAAACTTACCCAGATCATTTGAAGAGTTCAGCATTATCCTGATACTAAAACCAGGCAAGCCTTTGAAGGAAGAAAAGAAAACAATAGACTGATATTCTTCACGGGTGCAGACACAAGAATCCTTAATATAATCTAAACAACTCAAATCTAAAAATGTGTAAGGAGAAAAATAAATCATGCTCAAGTGAGGTTTATTCTAGGAATTCAAGGTTGGTTTGACAGTTAATTCGAGGTTGTATTAACAGCAATTAATATAACATAATAGAACAAGTGAGGAAAGTCATGTGATTCTCTCAATAGATGCAGAAAAATAACTCGATCCCATTCACGTTAAAAATGCTTAGTGAACTAGGAGCAGACGCAAACTTCCTCAGTTGATGCAGGACATCTAGGCTAAGGGTGTAGCCAAGATCAGACCTTGTGGTAAACTATGGGGCTCACTCAGATGGTAAGGGAGGAACATTCTGAGGTGACGAGAGCTGAACTGACACCAGACAGAGCCATCCGGTACAGAGCTGAGGGAGAAGGTCCACCCTACAATCCAGCAGAGTGGACGCTGGCACAGACCCTCCCTGGTCTCAGGAGTGGAGGGGACCCGGCGGTCACGGCCCCTGACAGTTTCAAGGCACGCGATGGCCTGGTGTGGCTGGAGGATGTTGTGCCTTCTGTTGCCTGAGTGCCTGCATTATCAGCCTGGGCAAGAGGTGAGAGCTCCTGCAGAGAATGATGCGTCCATTCAAATGCACTTTGCAGACTGCAATATCATCTCTTCTTCCGTGATTTACTTGTCAGGATAGATTATTACACCTATTTTTGCAGCTGAGAAAAAGAAGTGATGGGACTTGATTTGTTCAAGGTCACATAGCTCGTAAGTCAACTCAAATCCAGGTTTGTCTAAAGCCGAACTCATCGCCGTCAGCCAGCTGCCACGCGCCTCCTGGTGATTAGAAAATGATCAGTTCCTTGTTTTGCAATGTGTTGACTGATCGATCACTTATCTTGGAAATGTGGGAAGAGAGAGGCTGTGCTTACTCATTTTACAGTGACAGATGGATGTGTGATGGCCTCTGGTCTCCCTGGAGGCTGTAACTTCTCTTCCCACTAACACTCACTGCACAGGCTCCCAGCCTCAATATACACATATCTGAAATGGGAGTAGTAGCTCTGGGCCACCCCACTTGATGCAGTGCTAGGATGATACATGTTTTAAGAATTAGAGAACCATATAAAAATGGTTCCTATTGGCTCTGAACTGCAAATCCTGCCACCTGAGGCAGAGGCTGGAGCCTGACATGATGGGTCCCTGTGTCAGCCCAGCACCTAGGGAGTGCTGTCCTTGCCCTATTACTTTCTAGCTCCCTGTGCCTCAGCTTTCTCATCTGTAAAATGGGAGTGATCCTGATACTGTCCAGGGCTAGACAGTGAGGAACCCAAACAAATTGATAATTTTGTTTCAAAGGTGTGTGCTTTAAATACTTGCTCTTTGTTCAGTTAGGGGTGGGAGTTTGAGAGAGACGGGGTGGTTTAAGGTTTGCCTGCACAAGGAGACTTCTGGCTGCTGCTTAGAGGGGCTGTGGTCCCCTCTGGGAACTCGTGGAGGTTTGAGGAGTCAGCAAAATAACTCTTCAGTGTGAGAGTCCTTGGGCAGCAGAATAATCACTTCACTTTGGGGACCTGAATCCGCATCACATGGATATTCTATTCATGTTTTGATGCTGGGGCTGGAGACAGAGGCCTGGTGACCCTTCTTGGGACCTGCTGGTTATGAGGATTAGATGGCAAAATGTACGGAAAATGTAGGGCAGAGATGGGCGCACAGTAGGTGCTTCATAAAACGCTGTAGCAGCAGAGCCGCCGGTGCAGGGCGGAGGCGGTGCAGGCTGGACCAGCCCTGCCCCCACCGCGAGGAGACCTCCGGTTCCGAAGGGGAGACCCCCATCCCGGCCGGCTGCGCGCCTGCTTCCCGCCCCAAGGTGGCTGGTTTGGCTGCCGAGTTCCCCGAAAATTGGTTCCGCATGTTGCCGACATCAGGCCCGAACGTTTGCTCAGCACACAGCCGTGAGGGCCCTCCGGGGAGGCTGAAACCCCACACCGCCCGCCATCCGCCCCCAGCCGCAGCCTGCCAAGCCGCTGCCCGCAGCCAACCCCGGGCCAAGCGCCGGGAGCCGGGGGCGGGAGCGCAGGGCCGGGCCCCGCCGCCCCGGCCCCCGCCGCCCCGGCCCCCAGGCGGCGGCCCTCACGCCATCTGGCGGCTGCTCGGGGGACTGCAGCACCGTGGCAGCCCTTCCGTGGCCCGGTCTGGGACAGGGGCTGCTGGCTGGCGGGCTCAGTCCTGGAAAGAGGCTCCTTCTCCCGTGCCAGGAGCTCCTAGGATAAGGAAATGTGGTTCCCAAGCCTGAGCTATTTTTAAAATTCAGCATTCGCCATGCAGATGTTCTGTTTATGGGTGATGTTCCCAGCCAGAGAGAGGAGCTGTGCATTTAACCAGAGACAGATGCAGGGGGTGGGAGTGCGCATTTAGGGTGCGCAGGGCCCGTCTATCACCAGGCGGGCGCCCGGGCAGCAGAGCCCAGGGGCCGCCGTGAGGCTGAGGTTTCCTCCGGGCGAGGAGACCGGTCCTGGCTGGTTTCCGAGGACCTGCTGCGCCCAGGGCCCTCTGATGTGACTCGAGGAGACTTGAGAGGGTGGAGGGGAGAAACCTCCTGCTACCTCCCTCTTCAGGTCACCATCTCAATGGCCAATAGCCTTTGCCTAGTGAAGCACTTTGTAGTCTACAAAGAGTAGACACCATTGCTCCGAATTTCCTTGAGAGAAAATGGAAATTGAGAACGTTAAGATCCTCCTCCAAGGTCACCCGGTTAGCGAAGTCTTTGGAGTTTTAAGATTTTTCCCGACAGGTCTGGACTCTGACCCGAGATCCCACTTTCCATGGCTGTCAGTCACTCTCAGGGAAGGACCCTTCAGGATCTGCTTACTTTGTCCCCCGCAAGCTGAGGCCTCTCCAGCTTGGTCTTCCTCCTCTGTGCCACCTCCTAGAAGAACTTCCCATAGGTTCCTTCTCTGGGTACTTTTCACACCTGCCACCATCTCGGTGGACTCTAATCCCCCAAATCCTGCAGTCTGATTCCCAACCTGCCTCCTCTTCACCCCACTCTCTCTGTTACTTGAGCCCCTCCTAACTGCTCAGTCCTGTGCTAGGAGAGGTGGAGTCAAGGCTAGGAAAAACTCTGTGTGAATCACCAAGGACTCCGAAGGAAGGTGGTCCTAGGACAAGGCTGTGTGAGACACTTGCCTGGCAGGCCTGTGACAGCAGGAAAGGTGTGACGGTGGTGGTGGTGGCGGTGACCAGAGGAGCAGGAGGACCAGATTGAGTTTTGAGTCCCAGATGAGTCCCGTTTGGCAGGGCTCAGGGTGGCAGGAGATTTTATAGATGGGCCAAGAATACAGCAGGAAGGCACCATGCAAGGCCACCAGACCAAAATGCGTGTCTCCCATGGGCTCCTAAATCAGTCCTGGGCTGGAGGCAGGCAGAACCCAGAGGCCACTGCCTCTACCTGTCCTGAAAGGTGAGGGTTGAGTTGTCAGCAGATAAAGTCATCTTGGATGAAGATGGATGGGAGGTTTCTTACCCCACTGTCTTGACAACTGATGGCTGCCTTGGACTCCCTGGTTGGCCCTTTGGTTCCCTGAAGAGCCAGACTCTGGCTTGACCCCTTCACAAGTGGCTTAGTCCCAAGATGGAGCCACGCTCTGGTCAGCCCCTGCTGTCTCTCTGGTTGTACCTGAGCCTGGCCTTGCATGCCCACACATTGCCCGTCACCCCGGTGCCAAAACCTCCTGATGCCTCTACTTCTGGGTCACAGCCAGAGCCCAGGTCAGCCCCTATCTCCCCACCCTACCTGGACATCTTCCTCCGTCTTCTGGTGTCCTTAGTCTGGTGTCCCAGCTTGCTTTATGCCTGAGAGTGGAGATCAGGCTTTGAGAGGCCTTGAACACTACGCCAAAGAGTGTAGCCATCGAATAGTGGCTGGTTCTGCAGTCCTTGTGGGCTCCTGTGGTATGTGGAGGTGTGGCCATTGGAGGCGGGAAGGCAGATAGAGGCCAGTGTAACAACTTGGGGCTGGAAGAGAGAAGGGGCAGCAGGCCTGAGCACAAGGGTAGGCATGTTTTGAAGGACCGAGCCCACCAAGGTCAAGCATAAGAGACGAGAGCCTAAGGGAACATCAGACTCATGCACTTTACTGTACAGATGATGACACCCTTGACCAGAGAAGAGAGGACAATTGCCTAGTGTGACAAGCACAAGCACAATGCTGTCCCCAAAACTCAGTACAAATGTTTGGAGCGTCTCAAGAGCTCTCTTGGGCTCCTCATTTCTCCCTAGGAGACAGCATGGCTTGGACACAAAGCTACAATCTTTGGATCGAAGCAGTTCTGAGTTTCTGTCCTGCCACCCTAATTCATTAGCAGTGTCACCCTGGGCAGGTCACTTAGCCTCTCTGAGGCCAAGCATTTTTGCCTCCAAATGAAGGCAATGCCTCCTTCCCATAGGACTGTTAAGTGCACCGAATGAGGTTATGGCCATTAAAGTGCCCAGGACAGCACCTGGTACCTCACAGGGCCTTCCCAGTACCTCTCTGAGACATTTTTAGCTTCCAGAGGATCCAGGGATCATTAGAAAGAGGCCATAGTGAGTTGCGTAGGCCAGCGGGACAAGAGCCCAGAGAGGGGCGTGAGGCAGCCAGATGTCCTGCCATCCCGGGTGTCACCTCCAGTCCGCAGGCTTGAAGGGCCCGCAGTGGGCAGCACCCGGCTGCAGGACCCACGCTGCTCTCCCAGGTCCGGCAGCTCTGCCAGGAAAAGCCCCAAGGCCTTTGAACTGCTTGGGCCTAGACTCCTTGCAGGGCCGGGGCTGGGGAGGCAAATATTTGGGCAGCCAGCACAGTGTTTGGAGCTTTCTGTCCCCCCCACAGAGTGGCCAGTGCCAGGGGTGCCCGGCTGGGAGAAGGGCTCCCAAACCCAGCGTGGGCGGCGGGCGGCCACCGAGTCAGCAGCTCCCAGGCGCCGGCGGAAGCCCCCGGTGGAGGACGGAAAATGCCATTCGGGGCTCGCACAATCATCCTGTTGTGACCCCCAGAACTGGCGTCACTGGGGACTGTCCCAAAAAATGTGTCGTGCAGGGTCTGAACTCATACTTGTGTGTCTGCCACGGGAGCAGGGGGAGCAGTGAGGGCTGCAGAGGCCCATGAAAAAAAAAAAAAAAGAAAAAACGAAAAGGTTTCATTTGCTTTTTTACTTTTTTGTTACAGACCACTTGGCTGGCCGTGCCAGCTGGGAGCGGGGGCCCAGCAACAACGCAGAGTTATGGGGCAGCGCTAAGTGCTCTGTTTGTATGAAACTGCCAAAATGTTAGTACAAAGTGGTAGGTGTTTGTGCTGCAGATAATAACGGATGGGCTCCCGGGCGGGAGGCGACGCTCTTCTGAGAGGCTGCACCGCCTTCTGAGAGGTGGCTGTATTTTTCTGAACACGCGGGACGGCTGGCAGTTAATGGGCACGCCTGGGCCCATGAATCAGCCCAGGAGGGTGGAGGCCAGGCCGCGGGTGTTTATCTGATTCTTGGGGTTTGTCTTCTCAGGCCAGAAGGGCCCCTTCCGTACACGTTCCAGAAGCCACTATTCTGTGCGTGCCAAGGGACGGCGTCCCACTTTGTGTCGTGGCCTGAGAGCAGGGAGTAGGGGTGGGGCCTCAGAGGGTGGGTGAGATTGCTCTCCCTTGAGCTGAGTCCCTCCCTGTGTCGCTTGTCAGTGTTGCCAGGACAGGAGGGGCCAGCCCACAATACTCTGAAGGTTTGCAGACAGGATCAGTCTCCCACCTCCCCCTACACCTTTTGTGTGTGTGTTTGTGTGCACAATGCATGTCCGGCTTGCTTTAGCCTGTCCCTGGAGATGGTGACAAGGTATTTGTGTAATCTGCTAGACAGTGATTGATTGATTCATTCGTTTTCATTAAATCTACTGGGTACCCTTTGTATAATCTGCTAGACCTTGCCTGGCAGATAGATCTCCTCACTGAGTGTCATGGGTGGCCATGCCTTGCCACGTTATTATCTGGACAGGAATGATACAATGGTGAAGAACACCAGAAAAGAAATCTCCGTCCTCATTAAGCCCTCATTCTAGTGCACAGAGACAGACGAAATACAAATACATGCACAGATCATACTTTAGAGGATGAAAGGTGCTCTGAGGGCAAATAAAGCAGGGTAAAGAAAGAACAGTGGGAGGCTGAATCAGAGCGGTTCATCCCAGGCTCCTACAATGGGCGGGGCTTTCAGTGTGGCAGGCGTGGTTTTCAGTGTGGTGGGCGTGGCTTTCAATGCAGTGGGCGTGGTTTTCAGTGTGATAGGCGGGGCTTTCAGTGCGATGGGTGGCATTCTCAGCGCAGGTAGGAGAGCCTGAAGGAAGCCAGCCCTGTCTAAAGGGTGCTGTTGGTTGAGTGAGAGAAGACCGGGTACTTTTTGTGTCATCTCAGTAACAATGCGCAGCCAAGTTGGGTGGCCGTTATTGGGGTCTTTAGACCTAGGAGAGAACAGGTCCTGGGGCTGCTGGTGGGAGTAGCAGGTGATGTACACCCTGACTCAAAGCCCCTGCTCCTGTACTCCACTGAGACTGCTCCTGGCCTGGTGGTTAAAGTCCCTAGCTTTGGAGTTAAACAGGCCCGGCTTTGAATCCTGCCACCTACCGCTTACTGGCTGTGTGATTTGCAGCAAGTTATTTCACTTCTTTTAGTTTCAGCCTCCTTATTCCCCATAGAGTTTTTGTGAACAATAAACACATTTCTCTCTATAAAATAAACATAAAGCCCTTATCCTGATGCCTGGCACAAAGGGAGCCCTATAAATGGCTCAACTGATGTTGGTGTTCTGATTTTTTTTACGTGTGAGGGCTACGGTAGAGTGGAGTGAGATCGCGCAGCTTCCCCGCTTCGACCCTCATCACGGAGCAGCTAGTCTTTGACAGGGTTCTGGAGTTTTTGTGAGGAACGCTTGGGCTCCTGGCTGTGGTCATCAGGACACTCATCTTGCCAGCCCTGGGTCCTCAAACCTGAGGCTGCCAAAGACAGGACACAGTCTGTCACCCAGGGTGAGGTGCCCTTCCAGCCCTAGTTCTGAGATTTATGTCCTGTTCCCAGTCACAGCCATTTGTAGATGGGGTAGCATACAGTGACAAAGACTTGTAAGCTGCCTGGATGCTCGTTTCTGCCCAAGGAGGTAAATAGTGGGGCCAGAGGGCAGGACATGGCATGGACTGCAGGAGTCCTGCTGGGTAGAGGCCTTCGCCAAGCTCTGCTTTGACTCCTCCTGTGGTTGCTCATTTGAGAGCAGGCAGAAGGGATTCCCGATTGTACTCCTGAGTTGATCTGTGTAAGACTGGTGCTTATTTGCTGACTTTCCTGACTTATGGACTCCAAAATAGAAACTCCAATAAATCACGGCTGATTCAAAATACATACCCAAAAAGGGCACTGTTAGAAGGCTGATCTTTCAGTCCGAGGAGTTCTCTTTAAGTGTAGGAGAGGAATGATGCGGGACAGACTGAAAATTGTTTCTCAATGCCTTCCCCTCTTTTTCTTTTTTAAAACAGTTTTCGTGAAACTGTTAACGTGTATAGGGCCACTCAGCTCAGCCAGTGGCCGTACAGCCCAGGCTCTGTGTAGCCAGACATGGTGGGCTGACTGAATTCTGTCCAGTGGGACTGGATGGGAGGTGGTGAAGAGTTTCTGGATCATGTCATTAAGGGAGAGGGTGAGTTCTTATTCCTCCCGCCTGCTTCCTGGAACACGAAGTGGAGGCAGCATTTAGACCCCATGGTGAGTATGGCACCCCAAAAGGAGGGCGAAGCAACAGAGGCAGGAATCCAGCTTGGATCAGGCCGCCAGTGGGATGGGGCCATGACGTCAAGCCTGGGTTGCTTGTTACGTGTGAGGGAAATACAATTCTACCTTATTTAAACTACTGTAATTTTGAGGTTTTGTGATAGTCATCGAACTTCTTTCTTACTTAACACAGACAGGATTTGTGGGTCTCTTGACCATCCCCAAAGGGCCACCGCTCAAGAGAGCTGCTGGGTCAGACTGACCCCTAGAATGCATGGTAATAATGCTGCCAGGAAGTGTCGCCTTCCCTTTGGCAAACACATCCAGCCTCTCACAGAAGCCTCGAGTGTGCATTATACCATTGGCGAGGCTTGGATCAGGTGGTGAGTGCAGAGCCAAAACCAGAACCTGGAGTGTGTGTGCCCCGATTCAGGCCTCTCCCCTGCACAGCTCCCTATCCATCTATAAATATGTGAAGTGTGTGTGTGTGTGTGTGTGTGTGTGTGTGTGTGTGTGTGTCACAGGGGAGGAGAGGAGAGCCATAATCCTGCTCTAGCCCTCAAATGAGGACATCAAAGTCACGGGGGCAGCCAGAGGAGCTCACCAGCTAAACGCAGCCTGCTGCCCTTTGCCCTCTGGCCTGGGAATCCCGTCCTCAGAGCAAGGCTTCCTTGGTGTCTGGGAGACGGAAGTTTCCCACAGGGAGCACACGGTCCAGTCCCGTGGGGAGAGTGCCCAGCGGACTTGGCGTCTCTAGGGATATGTGAGTGGATACTGAAATCCAAAAGACGGGTTCTGGCTCCTTCATCTGCAGAATGTCTGTAACGTCATCTGCCTTTCTGTTTCTCTGAGAAATAAGAACTACTGCACGTCAGTGTCCCATAAAGTGCGAGGGCCATCCCAATGCTCATGAAGTTAATTAATAAGACTAGAAAACCAAGAGCTTGGCTGGTCTGGACTGAACTCAGAAAAGATGGAAATAATTCATGTGCAACTACGGAGGGTGTGATCCCCACCAAGAATCCCGGCCGCTCTACGTCTCCGGACAGCACCTCAGTGGTTAGGGTGGGAGGTGGGAACTTGAGGCTTTCAGCTCACCCTGTGACCTTAAATGAATCATTTTGCTCCTCTTTGCGTTTTCTCATCTTGCAGGAATCAGCTGATATAGTAGATCCATTCTGATAAGATCATTTTTAAAAAGCTTTTAGAATGCTTAATTTTGTTTATATAGTCTCTAAATTGTTGGAATAGAATTTTTCCTATTCCTATTTAGGATGTTTGCATCTCTTTCCATGAATGAGACTGGTCAGGAATTTTCTTTTTTCCCTAATGTTCTTTGTGGTTTTGGTAACAATGCTGTACTTATACTTCAAAGGACGAGTTAGGGAGCGTGGCAAACTGCTCGCTGATCCCCCAGCTCTGATCTCTCCAGTTTCCTGGACTCAATAGCATAGCCAGCAACTATATTTTTCAGTTGCCATGAACTGAGTGTGGCCCCTCTGTGTGATTAAATTATCGCCAAAGGAATGTGAGTTTAGAATAAAATGGCTTACCCTAAGTTTCTCTGTCTCTATCTGTCTGTCTGTCTGTCTCTCCCTCTGTCCTGTAGGATGGTGGACAAATGTGCTATGACCTGGCTTCAACCACACAGATAAGATCAGTATCCTAAAGAATAAATAACACGTGGAAAAGGTGCGAGTTCCTGGATGACTAATCAAGTAGATCTGCCCAGCCAGTCCTCAGTCCTCTGGTGATGACGATGGTGGTCTTGTTATCTTTTTCTCATTAACTTAGACTCTAATTATACAATAATCAGGAACATGGTTGAAATTATTGTCAATTACTTTATATGCTGATCAGCAGTCTATCTTTGTAAATATTCTAGGTACGCTTGAAAAGATGTCCATCAATCAATGAATGAATATAGAGTATTAACTATGCTAGTTGATAAGTTTGTTCAAATTTATCTTTCCGAAATTCTTATTTACTTGGTCACTCAGTAAATATATGTATTGAACTCTCCCACTGTGAAATTTTCTTTGTCTTTCTGTTTCTGACATTTTTAAAGCTATTTTATTCATTGAATATTAATTAATAGCCTTTATAACTTTCTAGAGATTAAACCTATTGTTGTACTATAACAAATCTAAGATTTTTGAACGACATTTTTGTATCAATATAGCCACTCTAGATTTATTTAGTTCATTTGACTTGGTGTATTTTTTTCTGTCCTTTTACTTTAATCTTTTTGTGTCTTTATATTTTAGATCTATCTCTTTTAAATAGTATATAGTTTTTAAAAAAAACAATCTGCTAACCACTGTATATTAATTTGGGACTTTAGTCTTTTTGTATTTGTTGTGATTAATAATATATTTGTATTTTTTTATAATTCACTCCATACTTTGTCTTTTCTCTTCCATACTCCTTCTCTCTCATTCTCTTTTTTGTTGTTTATGTGGTTATTGTTGCTTTAGCAATTTTTTTCACTTTTACATTTTTGTAAGTCATAAATTTAGTTTCTATTCTCTTAGCTATTAGGTTTCATTTTAATATGCACACTCAGCATCTTTACCTAATATCTAAATGTTTGCCCTCAATAGCAGAAGAAGCAACATTAAGAGAGTTCAATTGCTTTGGTTCGATCACTCTTTTGTGTGTATGGTATCATCACTGAGTATTTAATTGTATCTTTTTTATACTCATATCTTTTTTTTTTTTTTTTTTTTGGTGCCAGGGATCAAACTCAGGGCCTTGTGCTTGTGAGGCAGGCACTCTAACCACTGAGCTAAATCCCCAGCTTCTATCTGTTCTTGCATAATATAATTATTCTGTATTCTGTAGAGAAAATATCTGGTTTGTATTTACTTATACATTTACCAATTTCTTGATCTCTTATTGTATTTCTTATGATATCATCTTCCTCTTTTCTGAAGTTCATTGTGTAGAAAATTTTTAGGGAAGATCAGCCTGATTGTAAACTTGTTTAGCTGATATGTCTTTATTTTGTCCTCATCTTTGAAAGACAATTTTTTTAAATTGACTAGTAATTTTTTTAACATGTTGATAGTTTTTTTCTGCTGGATTCTGGCTTCCATTACTGTTGACAATATTGCTGTCAATTTAATTCTTATTCCCTGGGGCATTGCCTGGGTTTTTTTTTTTTTTTTTTCTTTCTTTCTTTTTTTTTCCCTCTCTGGCAGATTTTGAAGTTCTTTTTGTCATTAATTTTTCTGCATGCACACTACATTTCAGGTCTAGATTTATTTATCTAGCCTTGCTTGGTATGTTCATGCTTTCAAAACTGTAAATTCATAATTTTGATCATTTCTGGAAATTTGCTCAGCTATTACATCTTTAAATGTTGGCTGTCTTTCAATCTGTATTGCCCTTCTCATTTTATCTGTCCTAACACTTAACCTTAATATATTACCTATATTTTCCATCTTCCTGTCTGAACCACATTTTCATAAATTTCCTTAGCTCCATCTTCCAGATCACAAATTCTCTATTCAGTTGTATCTAATCTGCTGTTTGACACATCCACCAAATTTTTAATTTCAGTCATTTTGGTTTTTCATTTATAAGAGTTCTGTGTTATTCATTTTCATATCTGCCTAGCCACTTTCAATAGTTTCTTGGTTTCTTGGTCCTTCCACAATGTTAGCTCCATATTTTAGGTATCTATTTAACATAGTGTTATTTTTATAATCTCTATATTAAAATTCCAATATTCCAAGCTTCTGGAGGGCTAAATCTATTTCGACTCCCTGACTCTCATGAACCTTGTGCTTGGTAATTTCTAATGTGAGCTCATTTTGAATCAACCTTTTCTGAGAATCCTGTCAGATCTAAATTGAGAAGCAGTCTTTTCATCCTGTCTCTCTGTCTCTCTCTCTGTATCCCTGTCTTTATTCACTTCTGCTGAGAGTCGTAGCTCTCTTGAGACCCGAACCTGTTTAGGTCACTTCAAAGATCCCCTGAGTCCAGTTAGAGTCTTGGCCTTAGATCTTGCCTTCTGCACTGGCTTTAATCACTTTGACATTTGCTGTCAAGGAGACTCGGCCTTTCACATGTGACTGAGTTTGCTGATCTTTTTATGACTGTGCTTGGCTGTGGAAATTTCCCTTACTTCCTAGGGAGCCCAGCAGTACATTAAGAATTCTGCTTGTAGTAATTAGTGCAGGATCCTGTGGCAGGATTTTCGCTTTCCTGGGGCCCTACAGCCAGGCAGAGAAGCATTACACAAATTCTCTGCTCCGACCCCCTTTCGTGAGATCAGGGCATTGGGAGCCATAGGATCTGGGAATGGAGCAGGGTCCTGGGTGCTGAGGTGCCTCAGATGTGGGCCTTGTGTGCGTGCGAGTGGGCCTGGGTGACGCCAGCACTGAGGGAAGGGTCGGGTGGCAGGCCAAAGAAAGAGGGAGGGGCTGAAGGAAGGGTGCATTGCAGGGGGTTGGTGTCCCTGCAGCTGAGCCAAGAGAGAGGCTTTGAGGCACTGGATTCTTGTTGGGGATCAGCATGTTGCATGATGCTGAGGTGAAACTCTTGATTTAAAGAGGCAGGGATCAGCTGAACAAACATTCCCATGGATACAGAACTCACCTATGCTTTATTTTTCCATTTAGCACTTGAAAAGCCATGCTAGATTTTTGTCCCTGCATCCTTTTGCACAATCTGCTCCCTCTGTCTGTGACAACTGTCCATTTCCAACTGGTGGGGCCTAGACTGGTGCAGCTCAGCAGCAAGTCTTCAGTGAAGAGTTCTCTAACTGCCCCAGGAGCTGCTAGCTCTCTTTTCTGTGACCCTCAGCACTTGCTACTTCCTTCTCTTATGCTGCTTGTCATAACAGCCACCAATAACTTCTCCTCCAGCCTCATCGCTGGACTCCCGAGCAGAAACCCATTGTACTGACTTCTGTGTCCCAGACACGCCGGGTGGTCTGGAGCTGAAGGTGTGGTCTCGGGCCCTAGAGACGAGCCCCTCTACTCAATTGCAGGGTCACCTGCACACAGTCACTTAAGATCTTTGTGTGGACTTATTTTCTCATCTGAAAATTGGACATGAAGTAGTATTTTTCAAAGCACTGCTTTCTGTGGATGCGACTTTATTTGGAAAAACTGATCTTCCTAGATGGCATTAAATTACAAATTTTGTGTTGAGATCACTTTGGATTGTGGTGGGCCCTAAATCAAATGACAGCTGGTCTTTGAATAGGCAGAGGGATATTTAACAGAGACTCAGAGGCAGCAAGGTGAAGGTTGAGACAGAGATTGGAATGACCCATCTGTAAGCAAAGAACTGTCAAAGGTTATTGGCTGCCACCAGACGTTAGAGTCAAGGTGTAAAAATGGATGCTTCTTCAGAGTTTCCAAAAGGAGCTAACTCTGCCAACACCTTGATTTCAGACTTCTGTCCTCTTGAATTGTGACAGAATCCATTTCTCTCATACTAGGTACCAAGTTTGCAGCCATTTATTCTGGCATCCCTAGAAAATGAATATAATGGTGTCTGCCACAATCATTCATTTATAGTTCTGTCCCATCTGCTGGGCTGTTGGACACATCTCTGTATGTTGGACACATAATTTGTACTTGATAAGTGCTCATTGCGTTGAATTTCCAAAGAAAAACATTCTTCTATGAGAAGTAAGTAATAAGGGATCTGCTCCATAAAGTCAGACTTCGATGAGTAATAAATGAAATGTGGCCTGTTAGTGTTGGCCTACAGGGATGAACTAGATTTGGTGGGTCAATTAATAAATCATCAAATGCCTCTGGCCTTGGATCCACATCCAGAGAGATGAGTGACGCCTACTTGTTCCTCGTTAAAAGATTCTAAGAACAAAGTCCATGTGGGCAAAAGAGCAAGCAGGTCCTACAGAAGCTGTTTCTTGCAGGCTGTGTGAGTCAGCTGTAGGATGAATTCACTTTACATATTTACATGGAGACTTTGCTCGGAGACTATCTGAAGGCAATGGACTCTTATTATAAGCATCAGAAGCTTGGGGGATGCCCGTTCTGTTCCCAACAGTCCCATATGTTTCTTCTGTTAAATAATCCTTGGGATTTCCTTTGAGATTCACATCTCCTCAACTTTCAGCTCTGTGGTTTGGGTGGGCATAAAACTGCCCTAGCCCAAACTACTCAATACTGCATTCCTGGGGCCATGGTGATTGGTTCCTCAGTGGGCATGTGACTCATATAGGGCCAATCAGATAAAAGACACGTTTGGTGAGAATTTTGGGACAAAGATAGGTGCTTTTGCCCTTCGGGTATAAACCGGATGTCTGCAGGCGAGTCATCGCCCAGGCTGTTACCACGAGGGGTCCCAAGAGACTAGAGCTGAAAGGTGGGAACACTGAGTCCTGAGGATGTGCTTGGAGCTCCAGTTAAGCTGTATCTGGAACTGCCCCAGGCCTTTCAGTTTTGTGAGCCAGTTAATTCCTTTTTTAACTCTAGTTTGGAGTTGCTTCCATTTGTAACCAACAGAGTCCTATTTGAAGGGCGATATAGGTCCCACTTGCTCCAAAAATCCAGACAAATGAAATAGCTTCATATGCTTTGTAGTTAGGCAGACCTGATTCACATTCCAGCTCTATCGATCAACCATGTGACCTCCAGGAAACTATTTAATTTTTCTGAGCCTCTGTTCTATTATCTGTGAAATGGAGATGTGGAATGAAATGCCTTCAGAATTTGTGAGGACTAGAGATAGCATATACAAGTCACCTACATGGTGACTGGCCAAGTATAACTTCCACGCACGGTACCTTAGGGAGCAACCCTCTTTTCTTTGCCCATTTTGGCAGTACCAATTCTGCAGTTGTCTTTACATTTCTATATTTCTATATTTTATATTTTTGATTTCTATATTTTTTGATTTGAGACACACTAGATAATTTTTAACTGAGGTTGTTTACTTTTTATTATGAAGGTAATAAGTGCTCATTGAAGAAAATGAAAAAATTTAGAAAAGAAAAGAAACAGAAATCACCCATAGTCCTATGGAGGTTGCCATATTCAGTGCTTAAGGTGTTTGACCTGACAAAGTTTATGTCTCCCATATTCCCTTGGTATGAGGTTTTCAAAGGTTACTGAAGTGGTTCTGGAAAAATCTGCATAAGGACTGAGGATGGAGAAGCCGATCATGTTCTCATACCGTCTGGGATCAGCAGGCAAGAAAGGGTCACTGTATCAGGTTGTATTGCAAGTAGGCCGTACCAGAGACTCTAGCAAGCAGTAACATAACAAAGTAAGGAGGAGAAAAACAAATCGTTACTCTGCTCTCGTATGTGCAAACCTGGAGGTAAGCAATGCATGGCTAATAATGCATTCTGTTCTTCTTCAGCAACTTCTGGCTCATTATTGTCCACTCTTAGAATTTGGTTCTCATTCTTGTGATCAAAATTGGCACCCTGAGCTCTAGATAGCATACTGGTACTCTAGGGAACAAGATGTAAGAAGCGATAAATACAAAGTGCAAGAAGTGTAGCCCATCTACTCTTAAGAAAGGTTTAGGGAAGGGGTTACCCTTCTGCTTGCATTCTGTTGGCAGAACTTAGTCTTTATGCTGGATATTCAAATGCGGAGCTGATAATGGAGGCGACTGGACCCTGAGCCAGGGTTCCTCTTCAGAGCTTATAATGCCGTGGCCATAGGTTGTGGGGCACAGTATGAAGCCGACTGGGAGCGGCTCCTGACCACTCGGCCCAACCTCAAGAGTATTCTCTGGGGGTTAATGGTTCCTTTGGTAGCAGTAAATTTGAAAGCTCAGACGGAAGTTGGTGTGACAGGCCCACTGTTTCAACTTCCCTCTCCCTAGCGCCTTCTGTCTTAGGTGTGATCACAGCCTAGGCAGAGAGGCAGAGTACGTCTGTGGGTGGCTGTGTGATATTTCCTGTTTCTAGTAGCAAGTCTGTGAGGCTGCTGCTGCCCTGGCTCTTCATTTCTTTCCCTTTGATGAGCTTAGGGACAATGCTTGGGCAAGTCATAATGGTGAGCAGAGTCACTCTGGCTAAGACTTCCCCAACTAGGCAGGGAGTGAGGTTTTGGCTCCAGAAAACACTGATATACCAGTTCAAGGTGGCAAATAGTGACGAGGAGCTACCAGGAATGAAGTATATGTGCAAACAGCCCTGGGGGGTAAGACTATTCCTAGTCCAGGGTGGGGGGACAAAGAAGAATCTTATAGTGGGGAAACGATAGATTGGATTATTTTAAGAGTAGTATTACGAGACTTTGATTTCATAGAGAACATCCTGGATATACAGAAAAAGATTTTTTCCAATATAATTTGTATTTTATTCTTTAAAGAGTTAATATATGTACAGTCGTGTGTGGCTAACAGTGTTCCAGTCAACAATAGACCATAGATATAACGGTGTCCACTAAGATTATTCTTGTAGCCATCTTAGTTTGTGCAAGCACACGCTGTCATTTCGCACAGTGATGAAATTGCCTAACAATACATGTCTCAGAACATATCGGTGTCATTAAGTGATGCCTGACTATAAATGTTTTCTATTATTATAAGCCAAAAGTAGTTTGTGGGGCTCCTTTAGTGGCCTCCATCTTATTTATCTTTTGGTTTTCAGACGGATGCTTATTTCAGTGTCTGGGATATGGCAACTAATGAACACATATTTATTGAACTGACCTGACATTGTCATCTAACAATACCATTGCTACCATCACTGCATAGTGTTTCAAGTTGTTTGCTATAATTTATTTAATCCTTTCCCTATTTTTAACTTTTAAGCTATGCAGTATTTGTATGTGTGCAATATTTCACTAACAAAGCACCGGGATAGACATCTTTGTGCAAAAGGTTTCTCTAGCCTTCAGATTATTTCATTTGTGTAGATTAACAAAAAGATTCCTGAAATAAAAGGGAGATTAAACTAATTTTCTCCTAGCTACCTGGATAGTAGTAGAAGGGGCCAAGAGAAGGCAGGACAGAAAGAAATTTCCTGATGGTACTCTGTGTGTGTGTGTGTGTGTGTGTGTGTGTGTGTGTGTGTGTGAGAGAGAGAGAGAGAGAGAGAGAGACAGAGAGAGGGAGAGAGAGAGAGGGAGTCAGACAAACAGAGAGAGACAGAGAGACAGAGACTCAGAGTAACAGTCTGTCAGCCTCACACTCTGGCTTGCCTAAACATATTCTCATCTTTATTTTATAGGCAATAAGAGTACATTAATACTATGCTTAGCACATTGGCAGGGAGACTTCGACCACGTCTGTAATCGTGTCCTTGGTCTGCTTGCCCCTGTGCTCTCTGCCTGCCAAAGGGCAGAGTGTGTGCACATGCAAACGGAGTCAAAAAGTCTCTCATCATTCTAGAAGACACACTCACTGGGAAACCTAGTTCTGGGTGTGGGTTCTGGGTTATTTTCTCATTTATTGGCCTCGGCCCTGTGAATTAGGCTGATGGCTGAAAGGATCTGAATGCCTGCCTCTGAGTGGTTTGTAGCTGGCTAAACACCCGGAGTGAAGAGCTTCATTCTGCTGTCTGATAATCTTTCTTCCTGGCTTTGTGGTGCACTTTAGCACCAGGTCTCGTACGATTGATCTTATGAGACAGTTCATTGTCTCTTCTGCCTGGAGATGGACAGAAGCAACGCAGGGCTTGAAGGAAACCACAGAAAGTCGTGTGGCACCACATTGCAATCACTGCGGCTCGTCCACCATTTAGAGGAGGCTTGTGGAGTGTCCCACCACAAGGGATTCCGGGCTTGTGTTCACGGCAGGAACTTGAACTTACACGGGGCTCTTCCCCAATCCCTACCCATTCACCATGACTTCTTCATCAGCTGTGAAGTGCCAGGCAGTGTGCTAGGCTGGAGGGGAAGGGTTTTGTTCTTAGAATCGTTCAACCATTGACCACACATCATTCTGTACCTACTGCAGCCGAGTGCTGGGGGAATGAAGAAGAGGCAGGCAGAGGTTTTGCTGTTGAAATGTGACAAGCTGGTGGAGGCTCCAAGCAGGAGAACAGAAGAATTCTCAGTGAGTAGTGGGGCTCTGCTGATAGGGGCAGATGCAGGAGAGCCCACAGAAGGGTGCCTATGTAAGTCTTGGGTTGGGTGGAGGAGTGGGGCTCAGAGGGACCCTCAAGCCGAGTCTTGAGAGAGGAGTCGGTGTTTACTGGGTGCGTGGGAAGGAAGGAGAGGAGGGGAGTAGCTGGACTCACTGCAGAACAGGCAGCCTGGGTATGGCAGGGGCGTGGGTGGGTGTGATGGAGACAAGACAGGAGGGGAGGGAAGGGCAGTCTGAGAGGTGGAGGATGTGGGAGCAGCAGGGCGCAGGAAGATCAAGACCATTCTGCATGGGTGGGGACTTTGCAGCCCCTTGTTAACCGCTGATAAAGAAGAGGGCTTGCATGTGTGGTGTCCCCCAGAGCCAGTGATGCCTTGATGCCTACTCAGGGTAAGTAGGAGGCAGGTTCCTGGCCTGGGGTGTGAGGTCAGAGCGGTGGGGGCAGATGAGGCGAGGAGCCCATTTCTGTGGTCTGAGCGTCAGTGCCGTGGTTTAGATCTGTAGGGATGTGTGGAGGCGGAGGTCTGTGCGGATCTCCACTTTGGGGAAACCAAGACAAGCGTGCAAAAAGAGTGGGCCCCTCATCAGCTTCACTAGACCCAGTCAGCCTTTTTGGATTTAAAGGGCCTCTGCAGGTCGCCAAATGGACACCTTTACTGTAGCAAGGACAGCATTAAACATGGATTTAGGATCTCGGTTTGAATTCTAGTTTTGTGGCCTACCTAAGTTCACTGAGCCTCAGTCTTCTCATCTATAAAATGGGAATGGTAATAGTATCAGCTCCAAAGTCTTGTGATTATCAAATCATTAAATTATTGGTGCTTCACAGGGAGACCCAGCAGGGCAAACTCTGAGGATTGGTCTGGTGTCATGGGGCAGGCAGGCAGCTGGGAGCAAAGCTGACTTCCTAGGGGTCAGCAATAGCCAGTTCCTCTGCCTGCCCCATTCACACACCAAGGCCAGCCCGTGAGGAGTTGGTGCCGGGTTCTGTCTGGGAGCAGCAGGTTCTGCTGATTGAACTGCCTCCTCTACTAATGGGGCTGCCACTACAGAGTGAGGTAGCTGGGCCTGGCATGCACTTTGCTAGTCAGCACACGTGCTGTGTGTGGCGGCTAAGGATTTTAACTAAGAGCTTGCCTCCACTGGGCCGATCGAGGCATGACCCCTGTCTGTGGGGACAGGGGTGGCCGGGGTAGAGGGCCAGGAAGCACGAGAGACAGGCTTGGCTTTTAGGAAGACAAGCAAGTCCCAGGTGAATAATACATCATCCATTGCCTTTGAAATTCACATATCAAGGTGACTAGTCACTCTGTTTGAATCTATCACTTATAGGTAGAATAATAATGCATCCATCCATCTCTTCTCTTAACCATCCCTCCCTCCCTCCTCCATCTCATCTCTTATCTACACATTCACTCACCCGCCTACTCACCTTCCCACGCATCTAGCTATCCACTCTCCCATTCACCACCCATCCACCCCGCCCACCAGCTGTAATAAGTGTCCTCCCCTTCCCCGGGTCCTTGTGGTCCTTCTTTCCACTAGTGTTCGAATGTGATCTTGATCCCTGAGGTCTCCTGGGGAGCGGTCGCTTGTTCTGGTGGGCTAATTACCTCTTGTGGACTGCAGTTCTGGGCTTCTCCTCTTGTGCTCTCCCAGATCCTATCATTTCCCGCTGCAGTTTGCGCCAAACACAGACGTAACCGCCTTTCCGAGTCAGTCTCCAAGGCACCTCTGGTGTGAAGTTGTCATGAGTCATGGATTACACTGAGGCTAGTCCAGGGAATGGTAGCACTGATAGGAACACTTTGACTTCCTGTATCAGAGACCTGGGCCTACTGTCTAGGGCACACCACAAGGAACCCTTTCCTGCCCCCCACCGCTGCTTTTTCAGGTCCTGTAGCCTCCACCTTCAGCAGAGGCCAGGAGGGAGTGTTGCTGCTTCCTCTCTGCTTGAGGTCTTCTCTTACCTCAGTTCTCTCTCTGGGCTCAAAGCCTTGAAAACTCTGCCTCTCCACTCACCAGGAGTAACAAAACAGGACCAAGTGAAAAATAATAATATGGTTCAGCTACCTGCCTTTGCCCATAGGGCAGACTCTTCAATAACTATTTTGTAAAGAAGTTTGTGTCTAACTTTGTTTAACACACACTTTCAGATGGAGCCTGGACCTGACCAAGAGGCCAGTTAAGAACAGTCTTAACCCAAGAAGAATTTTGCAAGTCTCTCTAGATTACAAAACTCTCTGGATCCTTCTTGCTTTATCCTGGTGCCTATCATTCACCCATGTCCCACAATCTAATAATCTTTCCCATTTTAATTCATGCAGCAGAGAGTTAGTGTGCTTTCTAAGGCCCAGCCTGTGAACTGGGCACTGACAACATAATTGTTCATAAAACACATTCAGCCTGTGACTTCCTGGAGCTGCCAGGAGAGTGAGAGAGGAGATAGCCACTAAATGTATAATACATATTTCAATAGAAATAAGTGCTAGAAAAGGAAAGTCTATCCTAGCACACTTCCATCTAACTGGCTGCTTGTTCGTTCATTTGTCTGTTTTGGGGCATCTATTCCTCCCTAGATGCATGTCATTTGTTTGACACTAAGTAGTGGAGAGTCAAATATACAAATGACAAATGGCCCTTTCCTCAGGGGCCACACAGAATGGTAGGGGGGAGGAAGTAGATGCATAGTTACCAATGGCGTGGAGATGTGGTACCTAGAACCAATAGGTATGCATTCACCTGGAAACCAGAGGACGAAATAACCACTCCACCTGGGGGAGGTTTAAGGCTTTCTGGAGGAGGTGTCATTGACCAAGACTTGAAGAATGGGTAGTCGTTTGGGAGGTGGAGAAGAAGGCATGGCGTGCAGGCAGACAGAAGATCTCGGAGCTAAATGGATTGGAATGGAGTTGCTGGTGGCCAGAGAGTATGCATAAGGCGGGGGCAGATTCCTAGGCTCACAAGAAACTCCCCTGGAGAAGAGTCCGAAAGCTTTGCCTGCAACAGGGGTGTCAAAAGCAGCTAAGGCTGTAAGAGACAGGATAGGAGAGCAGAAGGCTGGCAATGCCAAAAGAAAAATGCACATTTTCGGAGGTATTTGGAGCCCCCCATGCCCTGCACTTGATACCTGCTGGGGTGTGTTTGACTTGTGCAGAGAAGCCTGTTGCCGCAGGGTAAATTCTCCCTGGTTGCCTGCACTTACCTCCCAGCGTGCTAATGAGCACAGAGCTTCAGGCGATGCCAGAGCCTGTTATTTAGTGTTTGTGGAGCGGAGCTGCCAGGCTAGGTGGAGGCACTGCCAGTTAGAGGCGAGGATGCCCCTGCCAGGTCCGGCACCTGGCTCTGCTACACCGGCCACAGGCCCAGGGACAAAAGCTATGGGCACAGAGCTCTGTTTGAAAGGAAGGTGAACATTTTGGGCTGAAGACCTGGAAGGAAGTGTTCTCCACAGGGCAAGTTGATTCCCAGGATTCCTCGACACACGGAGGGCAGGAGCTTACAGAGCAGGATGGACATGTGAGGTGGTGATTTTTGCATTCCAACCTCTGGACCTTCCCTGTCAGGGATGCCAGGTATGAAAGGATGCTTGCTGTGTATTTTAAGTCCCCATCTGAGAAGAGATTAAAGCAAAGCAAAACAAAAATATCCCCTGTGTTGGAAAAGAAAAGGCTGGAACATGTGGTAGGGTGAAATCTGGGCTGCTGAAGTAAAGAAATACAGCGTCGTAAAGGGAGTGGAGGTGATTTTATTCTGGCATAATGATCTCCTGGTGAGAGTGGACCAGGTGGACTGACAGTTCTGTTCTGCAGGACTTTCAGGGACCCAGGTTCCCTCCAACCTGCTGCACCACCACCCCTTAGAATAATAACCTCAGAGCAGGGTCAGGTGTGGATCACAGACACATGTTCCACCTGGTGGGAAAGGGAAGCATGCACTAGTAGAGCTACTGCTCAGCAAATCTGCTCTTTCACAGGGCCTGCCACCTCTACTATTCTAGTTCCACATCAAAGCCTTGAGAGGCATCGTGGATGTCTGTTTGATCTTCTGGGCACTTCTGACCTCAGGTCCAAACAGAACCTGCTCACAGCTGTTGCCCCCTCTGGAGCTTGGTGTCAGAATGAAACATGTGGAACTGACCTGGATTCTACCTCCAGCCAGGAACATAGCTGCTCCCAAACTTGCAGACCTATGAACAAGAAACACAAACCTAAGAGCATTTGCCATTGAGCTGGGGATGTTTTTATGCAGCATGATTGTAGCAAAAGCTGGTTGATACAAAGTTTACATTGAGGGCAGGCAATTTGCTTTTCAGCAAGCATGAATGAAGTATAAAATCAGTGTCTTTCACATTTTATTGATGATTTAACCATGTAGCTGCAAGAGAAGCTGGAAAATATATTCTATGGTTGAACAATCATATCCCAGCTTTAAAGAAAGTAAGTGGATGGCAAATAAGCATATAAATATGTGCTCATTAGTTAGTAGAGAAACACATTTTAAACCTGTAATCGATGCTACTAAACTACCACTAGAATAATAAAATGAAAAATGCCGATCGTGTGTTGGTGAGGACGTAGAACAACTGGAACCCTCACATATTGCTTCTGGGGATGTAGAATGTACAACCACTTAGAAAAACAGCAGTTAAGATTAAACATACATACATATGTTCTAGAAAATCCACTTCTACATATTTATCCAAGAGAACTAAAACACATGTTTACATAAAGACTTGTATATGAATGTAGCTAGTATTTTCGTCATAGTACTGACTTAGGCCATTCAGGCTGTCATGACAAAATACACTAGACTATGTGGCTTATAAACAACAGAGGCACATTGCTCACAGTTCTGAAGCCCGCAAAGTCCAAGGTCAAGGCACAAGCAAATTTGGTGTCTGGTCGGGACTCTCTGACATCTCTTGCTGAGATCTCATATGGCAATGCTGTGTCCTCGTATGTGAAAGGGCAGAAGGACTAAATAAATTCCTTTAAGTCTGTTTATATAGGAGGGGGAAAGACTGGATTTCTGTCGACAGCCAGCAGTCTAATATGAAAGGGAGAGGAGATATTCAGATGCGGGCCACAGTCACTGAAAAATAGTGTGGCGGTCTCCTTTGGGATAGCTCTTCTCCTTTCAGACAGGTTGACAGTCTGTGTGTAGAAGGAAGCTATGACCATCCTGGGTAGCTCTGAGGGAAAACCTTATTTCCTTCATTCAGGTGAAGAAAGAAGAGCACATGGCTCCGCTGGAGGATGGCCTTTCTCAGTCCTCCCCTGCCTTGCGTGACTGGAGAACAGCAGATTTTTGAAAGCCTCTGAAGGGGTGCCTTACGCCATGTCCCCAAGAAGTAGATAAAGAGGCAAGAAAGTAGATAAAGAGCAAGAAAAAGAGGCAGGGCAAACTACACCTGACTCCTCACTTCTCCAAGCACCAGGTTCACAGCATGCACCTTCAGAGTTTGGGGAGAGGACTTGGGTGGCAGTCAGGAGCAGGAAGAGGCCACTTTTGGTTTGAACTTGTGTTAAGACTCTCAGCACTGAATCCAACACTGCTTCCTCTGAGGTGAATGCGGAGAATCTGACGTGGCCCAGTGCTCAATGCTGCTCACTGGGACAAGGCTCACTGTGTTTTCCTTGACTCTTGGCCAGTAGATGGGAACAAATGTGACACTCACAGAAGACTCACGAGCCTTTGTGCACCGGGGGTTGCTGTCTCGCCACTTGTGCTGTTTCTTGGCCTCATGAGAACATGGGTAACTTCCCTTCTGGTGGGTCAGCATGCTGGACAGATGTGAGAGACAGGTAGAGAAGACCACAGCCATCCCACCGGTGCCAAGCTGGGCCAGCCCGTCCTCACCTGACTATTCGCCTACAATGGACATGTGTGCAAACTCAGCCTACTGTGCTCAAGCCTGGCCCAGAGCCTCAGAACTGGCTAGACAACCCAGAGCATCACAAGAAATCATACATGGGTGTTGTTTGAGGCCACCACAGTGTAGGTTGCTTTGTTACACACAAGAGCTGCCTGATACAGCATCCAAACCTCTTACCCACACCCTCGTCTCCATCTGTCTACCCAGCCATGAAGACGTTCCAGCCAAACCCTGTCCCTATCTTGGCCAATTGCCAGGCTTCTGGACAGCAGGGATCAGAGAGGGCCTGAACCCCTGTGCACTCTGCTCACTCCTCTGGGGGGAATGGAGGAAGAACTGGCTCAACATGCCCCACTCCAGAGGAAGCCAGAGTCAGGAAGAAGCAGGGAAGTGGGGCGGCGGACGTGCATGCCACTTGGGGAAACGCACGACTTGATTACTACTCAACATTTGCAGTACCCAGATACTCTAATTAAGAGAAAAGGTCAATAGGTTAAATAAGTAACTTAATCAGAAAATTATGCAAAGTGCCACAAATCAAACATATTACACAGCCCTTGAGATCGATATGGTATGCAAATCGATCACCGGAGATCAGGACAATTCAGCAACTAGAAGACGAAGCTCAACCCAGAAGGCTCAGGAAACCCAACCAAGCTGGAGAAGGCGGCCACCTGGTGCCACAGTGTGTGGGGGACACTGGCCCGATGGGGAACGTGACCATGAAGGACGTGTACCGTCTTCTCAGGCTCAGAAGAGCCTTGGGTCATCAGTTTCTCATCTGCACAGTGGTGTATGTCGAATGGTACTGAGCCTGGGTTTGAGGGGGCTACAGGACTGACGTGAGTACCAGTCCTCCATCTGCTTAGCATTGTGGCCTTGGATGAGCGATTCGTACCTCTGAGCTACATTAACAAAACAGAGATGCTAATACCAGCCTCTCCCGTGTTGGGATAGATTATCAGTTCTAACCACTGTGTGTGTGTGTGTGTGTGTGTGTGTGTGTGTGTGTGTGTGTGTGAGAGAGAGAGAGAGAGAGAGAGACAGAGAGAGAGAGAGAGAGACAGAGAGAGAGAGAGATGAGAGAGAGAGAGAATTAGGTTTGTAGTCATGGGTCCAAGAGAGATTTCCTTTCTGTCTGTCCCTATCTTTTTGCCAAAGTCTTGCAGGCAGGACGTAGGCCAGTGAAGGGCCTTGGATCCATTTAGTACAGCAGTCCTCCACTGGGTTGAGATTTGGATTGTCTGGAGGTATTTTGGGTTGTTATACTGTGGGGTGGGGCTGTGCTACTGACATCTAGTGGGTAGAGGCCTGGGATGCGCCTAAACATTCTATAATGTACGGGACAAACCCTACTCCCCTAACAAACACTTAACCAGTTTACTGTGTCAGTAGTGCTGGAGAAAGCCTGAGTTAGGGATTGAGTAGTTTACAGGAAGAAGAATGGGGTGACAGAAACTGCCAGAGCAGAGAACCAGCTGGCCATCCCCTATCAGGGTCTTAGTTACCCCTTGGCGGACCCCGACTCATCCCAGCCTTCAGCAGAAGCCCCCTAGGAGTCCCTGCCTGAAGCCTGTGAGAGCGGGCAGAGTGGTCTGCCAGCTGGGCTGCAGAGGGACCAGCATGAGACAGCCCTTCCCAGCCTGGGGATGAGAGCCTGGCCTGGCCCTGGTGAGGGGGCGGCCTCAGTGGGAGGCTGCCCTGCTTTAGTGTTCCCTTCAGCCTGCAGGAGTGTTGTAGAAATGGCCCCTTATTCGAGCTTGTTTTCATCCTAGGAGTGGTGGGGCTGCCTGGTTTTTCTCAGGCCTTCCTGCTGCCTGAGGAAGGGAAGTGAGACCTTGGGGACCATCTCAGGTCTGGTGTGGCAGAAAGAGCACCCTCCCCGAACAGAGGACAGGGCCTAGGGAGTCCTGTCTCTCTAGGGGGGGCCTGTGCTACTGCTGGCAAGAGAGGGGAATCGGTTGCTTCCCAACCTTCCTTGGCTCCCTGGGGGGATGATCTATCTGGGGGTGAGCTGGGTGTCTGGAGAAGAGGACAAGAGGCTGGAGATCAATTCAGGGCTCCTTGGGGCAAAGGCGGGATGCACACCGAGCAGGAGCCACAGTAGATGTGAGGCAGAGAGGGGACACCAAGAAATCTCTCAGTGTCTTGGGTCTCCTCCAGCTAGGTCTGGAGACCTCAGGCCTCGGAGGTCAGAGGGTGAAGACTGACACCAGCCTCGTGCCGTGGGGTTTGGGTCTGGAGGAAAGAGCAGACGGGAAGGCGGGGCTGGTCAGCATCTTTCTTTTGTGCCCTCTCATGACCACTGGCCATGATCTGAGGCCTGCAAACCTCCCTTTCCTAGTCTTCCAGGAACCTTCTGTGGGAGCTATCACAGTCTTTGTTGCTGTGCAGCAGGAGAAACTGAGGCTCATAAATGGTTAGGGTTTGCCTGAGACCAGGTAGTGGATCAGTGGCAGGACCAACAATGGAGTTTAGATCTTCTAACATAAACCCAATGCCCGAGTGTGGCAATCTCACGTCTCCTGCTTACCCTTGCTTGGGTCTTCTCCTGAATAGCGCACTTCTGGAAAGGGCCCTGGAGTAAGTTTCCTTCAACATTTATTTTCACGCAGTTTCTGTGGTTGGGAAACCAGGCGCAGCTTAGTTGTGTCCTCACAGAATCTGGAGGTCTCATGAGGACCCTAATTGGGGAGCCAGTGAGATCTGCCGCCATCTTGAGTTTGACACAGGTGCAGGCATCCTTGTGGACAGATCCAAGGTGCTCCTAGCCTGCAGCTGGGGTCTGTTCTTTGCCCAGAGGCCTCTCCAGAGGAAGGGAGAGGAGAGGGAGAGTCAGGGTGAGCAAATCAGGAGAATCTTTCTGCAGCCTAGTCTAGGAGGGACACCCCACGGCCTCTGTCCTGTCTTTTTGTGTACGTCATTTGGTGGTTCCAGCCCACAGTGGAGAGGAGGGAATCACAGGAGCATGAATCTGTGGGGCCCTATTTAGAGTGTGCCTACCACAGACACCGGCCAGGCAGCAAGGAAAAGAGGCACATGTGCAGCCTGTGCCCTGGGCTCCTTCCCCTTCGGACAGTTCATTCATTCACTCTGCAATTCTTTGGGGGAGTCCTGGGACAACTTAATGGAGCTGAAGCTGGGTCAGAGCACTTCTCACTCTGTGTCTCCAACTCCAAGTTGACAACCTCAGCCTAGACAGAGTCTGAGCATCTTTTTGATCTCGAATGCGTCACATGGATGCCTCCATTTGGTTGTGGGTCAGAAATGTCAGGTCCTGGTCTCAATTTTAAAGGCTCCAGGCAAGTCACCTGTTCACAGATTTTTCTCCCCTATGAAGGTGGAGCCTGGCTGGGGATTTCTGATCCTGTCCTCTCTTCTCTGTACTGAAAACTCCTACTTTGGGGAAAGAGAGCTTCCACATTCCTGCCTCCTGCTGCCCTTTATGGAATCTCACACCTGGGAGACTCCTGTGCCTCAGGGTGGGGTGTGTGTGTGTGTGTGTGTGTGTGTGTGTGTGTGTGGTGGTGGTGGTGGTTCACATTCCTGGAGGTGTCTGAAGAAAGGGAGGAGGGAGCTGAGGACCTGGTAGGAGTGGGGGGGCACCTGCCTTCTGCCAGCTGTAGCCCTGAGCTCTCTGGAGGGTGTAGGAGTTCCCACAGCGGGCAGGGGACAGTGCAAGGTGATCCCCACCAAGATTGCTTCCCAGATGGGCAGATGGGCCTATTTGTCAGCCTCACCACCAGGACTTTGCCCGTGTGAGCATTTCTTGCTCTGATTTCCCAGTCTACTCTGTGCCCTTGGCCCACCCCCAGCCGGGTACTCTGCACGGGCACAAGGGCTAGAGCCATTGTGTCCAGTCTTGGAGGACAGATGTGACTGGTGCCGGCAGGTAGGGGCTCCACCAGGCAGGAAGGTGCTGCTGGCAGGGGCCAGGGAAGAGGGAGTGAAAGCCACTGCATATGTCTTAAATTCATTTCTAATTCACTTTCCTTCTGAAGTGGTTTTGAGGCAGTGCAATATCTGAAAAGGCAGCTAATGTAGGTGCTGTAAATAGTACATCCACAGGCTGTAATGGAGGGAGAGAGTGCGCAAAAGATGGATTAAGTGCCTACCATGGGCTTGGAAAAAATCCTTTTGATCTCTCCCCACTGCACAATACCCTATTACCTTGTTGGCTTGCTTCAGCCAGAGAGAGGATGTTTCTTATTGTGATTGCTGCAAATTGGCACCTGTTTCCCGGAGAGTAGCTTTCCCCTGAATTAAGTAGAGCGCCTGCTCCATCCCCAGTGCTAAGGACTCCTATTAGTGGGTAATGTCAGTCCCCAGCCACCTCTGCCTGTGCCTGTCTTGGGGACCTGTGGCTGGCCACACTCCCTACCCCAGCCTCCCAGGTGTGGGCGCAGCCCGGGCTTCCTCTCTGGAGCCCGTCTGTCCCACCCAGCAGGGACACGAGTCTCTCATAGATCACAGAGCCACTTGGGAGGGGTTGTGCTGACCTTTGAACTGACTGTCTTTCTCTAAACTTGGGCTTCCCAGATTCTCTTTTTATTTAATTAATGAATTCATTCAACAAATGTTTTGAGCACCTGATATGTTCCGAGAGTTCAGAAGGGTGCTGGGGACACAGCAGTGAAGGGCACCAAGTGTCTGCTGTCACAGGGCTTGCAAAGTAAACACAGCTATCGTGCATTTATCTACCCCCAACCAGGACCATCCAGGAATCCTTCCTGTCCCTCAGTAGTGTGCAGCCAATTGATCCCCAAGCTTCCCCTCTCTTTCTCTCTTTCTGTGTCATCATGGGCACCGTAGTCCATCTGTCTACTTCTTTCTCACTTGCTGTGCAAGCCCAGCATCTCTCATGTGGTCTCTTACATTCGCCTCCTGTATTAGCCTCCCATTTGCTGCTATAACAAAGTACCAAAACCTTGGTGGCTTAACACAACGCAACTTATTGTCTCATAGATCTGGAGTTCAGCAGTCTAGCACGGGGCTCAGTGGGCTGACATCGAGCTGTCGGGGCTGCATTCTGTCCTGCAGGCTCAAGGGAACCTATGTCCTTGCTGTTCCTACTCCCAGAAGCCTCCTGTATTTCTCAGCTCACCTGCATCTCCGCCCGTCTTCACAGGCAGCCATGATGGCCCCGTCTGCCCTCCTTACACTGCGTCGCTCTGACCTCCCCTTCTCCCTTCCTCTTCCCCTTTTAAGGATATTTATGATTACACTGAGCTGTTCCAGACAGTCAGGGCATCTCTGGATTTTAAGGTCAGATGCTTAGGAACCTTGATTCTATCAGCCTCTCTTTTCCATCTTATGTCCTTTGCCATATAACCTAACGCAGTCAAGGGACCTGGGGACCGGGACGTCGCAGAGGGGCCTGCCTTGCCGGTCTGACCTCCTAAGTGGTCCTCTTGCCTTCGCTCTTGTCCTTTTGTTTCTCTAAATGGCAGGACCCTAAAAAAAGTACACATTAGATGATATCACTGTCTTTCCTAAAACCCTCTCGATATTCTCGGGACAAGGTCCAAATTCTTTCCCTCAGCCTGTGGGCTCTTTTTGCTGCCCAGCCTCGTCTGCTGCCTGTCTTGCCGTCCTTGCTCACTGAGCCCCTTCACGCTCCTTCCCTGCAGCATCCGAGCTTCCGCTCCTGCCCACCCCGACGCAGGCCTGGGCACAGGCTGCCTTTTCCTCTGGCTCTTGGGTTAGGGCTCAGGCTAAATGTCTCCTTAGAGAGACAGTCTCACAGCCCCATCTGAAGTCAATGTGCCTGTTATTGTCTCACACAGACTTTCCAGAACCCTGACGGTGGTGTATGACTCCTCAGAAGCTTCTTCTCGGTGTCTGTCCCTGCCAGACTGTGGACTGTGATGGCAGGAACCTTGCTCCCCTGTCTGCATACCGGGATCCCAGAGAACATCATCAGATGGTTTTTATTGTAAAAAAAAAAAAAAAGAACAAGATAGAGAAGAGTATATAATATACATATGTTTATGTTTATACACACATATATACATGGAAAAATGTCATATGTACATCCGCAGCCATGTATGTTTGTGCAAGTAGAAAGTCAGGAAGGCTGACTTTACCGCAGGGGAGTAGACTGGGGGAGAGAGAAGGGTGACTTCCCCTTTTTACTTCATGCACATTTGGTTGCTTAAAGAAATTATTTAGTTATAAGCATGAATAACTTTTTTTCTTCGTGGTGGTACCGGATTGAACCCCGGGAGTCTGCTCTGAGCTATATCCCCCAAACTACTTTTATGTTTTTATTCTGAGACAAGGACTTGCTAAATCGCCCAGGCTGGCCTTCACCTTGCCATCCTCCTGCCTCAGCTTCCCAATGTGCTGGGATTACATGCATGTTATTTAAAGAGGAAAAAAATCAACAGAAATTTTCCTTCCAGCTGAACGTGACCAGAGGCCACAGAAATGAGCAGCGATGTGTTTTTGAAACGTTGTGCTTTCCGAATGCGTCTGAGACATGTCCTGTGCGTGTGCGCAGGTCCTCAGCTCTGCTCGTTGGCTCCTGCCGTGTCCTGACACTGCCCCGGTCAGGCCACAGCGTGGGGGAAGGGTGGGCCTCACATCATGTCCCCCCACAGCTCTTCCTCACGTGGGGGACAAAGACGGACCACCCTGAGCCTGGGTGTGAAGTGTGTAAGTGTACAGTGTGTGTGGTGTGCGTGGTGTGTTCGTGTGGCATGTGCATTTGTGTGGTGTACGTAGTGTGTTGTGGTGTGGGTGTGCCGTGTGGTATGTGTTTGCGCCTTGTAGTTTGTGGGTATGGAGGATGTGGCTGGTGTGTATATGATGTGTGATGTGTGTTTGTGTGGTGTATGCTATACGTGGTGAGTGTGTGTGGTGTGCAAAGAGGGCATATGTGGTTTGCGTCGTGAGTTTCTGTGGTGTGTGTATGTGTGTGTGGTGTGGTGTGTGTGCATGTATGTGCGTAGGGAGTTGTGGGTCAGTGGTGCTGCAGAGCCTGGCCTGATGCTCCGGCCTCGTCCCTCCTGTCACACATGATGTAAAGCACACCAGAGCGCAGCCCTCTGCCTTTTTACTCTCTTGGGGCCTTTGGCCGTGCTGCACCCACGTGGAGTTCATCTACTCTGCCCTTCCCTCTCCCCAGGCAAGCTGGGCCTCCTTCCCTGGCTGACTCCAGAGGCTAAAGACAGTGACCCCTGGGTCCTCACTGCCTGGCTCCTGTCCCCAGCCCCACGACCTCAACTATCACTTCGGGAAGTGCTGAAGCCCTTTGAGCCTCAGTGTCTCCATTTCTGACATGACTAATGTCCGGGGGGTACCTGTGAATGGGGCAATCCATTTAAACTTCTTGCTCAGAGTCTCAGGTCTAGCAGTGGGGGTAGGTCCTCGGGGGGCTACATGGCATCGTCGATGTGTCTGGGCAGCAGCAAGGTGTCTTGGGGCCAGGGGGAGTCTCAGGAGGAAGCAGTGTCTGAGCAGAGCTTTGGGGACAAGGAGCGACTCCAGCTGGTGGGTGGCACCAGGAGCCTCAGCCACGCAGGATGGGAGTCCAGAAAAGAGTGGGCAGGATGCAGGCGAGGAGGGAGAGAGTGCTCGGTAGCAGATGCCCAGGCCCTGGCGCCGGGCCAGTGCTCCGCAGGAGGAGTAGGGGGCTCCCAGCTCTGAGCTGCCTTAGTCCAAGCCATTCGGGTTTGGCGGGAACACACAGCAAGGCCTGAAGAGGTGGCTGTGGATTTTCCCTTTGAGCTCTCAGATGTCTTAAAATTGGTCCGAGTAATTTTTTCCCCTCAAATTGTTCAAAATGTTCTGTTTTTGGCCTGAGTGCTTGGGTTTCACATTGCCTCATGGAAAAGGTTCTGGGGCACACTTGGAGGTCTTGGGGAGCTTAGTGAGCCAGGGAACCCCATCCACTCATCCCGCGCCTCTGGCAAGCCAGGCCCAGGGCCGGAGGAGGAGAGTGGCTGGTGGGCGCTAACAGGCCGAGTGCCTGTGAGCGGCCTGGGATGCCGGGAGCCTGGCCAGCTGCAGCCCGGTACCTGGCTCCTGGCTCCTGGCTCCAGGAGCAGCTGCCCAGGAGGAAGGGACAGGCGTGGGCCTGGTCTGGCGGCTCTGTGGCTCTGGCTTTGTTGGCTCTGGTTGTGACATCTGTGACAGGATGGTGATGTGGGTGCTGAAGGCAGAAGCTGTGGGAGGTGGGACGGTTCCACTGTGGAAAAGTCCTCTCACACTCTGCTTGTGTAAGGATACCACTCCCTCAGAACTTCTCTTTTGCTCCAGGACAGCACCCGGGGCCTGGAGCTAAGTGCTGTTCTCCTAGAATTTGTGCCAAATGCCCCCTAGGGGTGTGCAGCCAGTGGTGTGGCCAAGAGGGGAACAGCCCTGGGGATGCGTGGCAGCTCGCGGGGAGGGCAAGTCAGCTCACTCTGGGCCTGCACAACCCCGGAGCTGTGCTAGCCACAGACACATCTCAGGAAGGAACTTTGCCATTTCCTGTGCATGGTTTAAGGCTGGGGTAGTGAGAGGGTCTTTTCCACTGGTGCTGATAACCAGAGGGTGGTGCTGAGTCCTCCATGGGGTGATGGGCGTGTGGGGATGACACATCCTTCTGCCTGCTGGCTCATGGCAGTGTGTCCTCATCCACCGTCTTCATCAGATCTGGTGGGCCTCCGCTTCAGGCCTGGTTTCACCTTACAGACAGAAAACTAAGACTGGCTGTTGTGGGTGAACTAGTGATTTATTAAAAATGTGTTGGGAAACTGGTAGAAACTGTGCAGAGCTGAGGCCACACCCCACACAGTGTGACTCATTCTAAGCTAAGCAAGGTCCACGGAAACATCTGCCTGGCTATCCTGCTGATTTTAAAAACTCAGTTTACATTAAAGTAAACTCGTATCAAATGTACATTGAATGTTTAAATTAAAAAATTAATTACAGTGAAAGACACATTGCCATCATTCTCCCTCAGAATACCCCCCCCCCCCTCGCTTCAGACACTCTTATCCTTCTTGCTACTTTCTGAAACAGTTCTGGAGTCCTCTTTCCTGAGTGTCTTTATGAGGTGTGACCAAAAAACACGGTAAATGTTGCTGCCGAATGCCATCTAACAAAAAGGCAGGCTCATAAGAATGTGGCAGTGTGTCCTTATCTACCTTCTTCACCAGATCTGCACTGCGTGACTTCTGGCTCTTCCCCAAAGTCAAAATGACCGTGACAGGGAAATGTTCTGAATCGTTTCAGGACACGGAGCGACTAAAGGCCTTCGGCAAAGAGGACTTCTGGAACTGCTTCCGGAAGTGGGACGAGTGATAAGCGTGTTTGAAGCGGGGGGGGGAGTATTTTGAGGGAGACTAATAGCAATATATCTTGTACCGTAATAAGTTTATTTTAAAAAATGCGCATTCATTGTATTTAATGTTGGCTAAAATGAGAAGAGCTACCCAAGTGAACACTTCACCTTTGAATGGGCTGCCCAGAGGGTGGTGAGCTTCCTGTCAGGGGAGGTGTGCTGCCCGAGAATGGTCAGGCGTAGAAGCAGAAGTTGGAGCCGAGCATCGATTCTTGCCAGGTCAGCAGCACAGTCATTCCTGGGACCGAGGACTGCTGGCCATTGTCATATCCTGAAGGAGAGAGAGGGCAAGCTGACTCCCTGGACCTGACCTGTGTACCTTTTCCGCTCTTCTCCCTGGACCTGCCTGCCCTGGTGTGGGTCGGGGTGCTGCTCCTTCTGGGGGAGTCCCAAGAAGTAGTTGGCTTCCCAGAGCTGTGGTCCCATGGTATATGGAGTTGCAGAAGCTGACCTAGGGATTCATGGGGCCATGGGACAGGACAGAGAGTGCAGACTGGCAATTGCTGCTGGTTTCCTTGTAGGAGATACTAAGAAAACATTGGCTGGATGGTTGGGTGACGGAATGGTGTTGCGTCATCTTGCTGGCGTGTCAGCTAACAGTATACTGAGTCTCAGGGAGTCTCTGCACACACCTGTCTCCCTTCAGGAAGTGGACCTCTGTCTAGGAAGTCACAGAGTCCTAGCCTCATGGAACTCAGGTCCCACTGTGGTCACCTGTCCCATCCTGTCATGTATAAGCCTTTGTCCCGAGGAGGTGGGAGTGACCTGTGATTTCAGCTGTCTGAGGAGGGACATTTTTAGACTCAGACCTCCCATATGTGAAAGAAAACCTCATTCCTAGTCCTGCTGCCCTGGTCTGGCTCTTCCCCCTCCCATCGTCCTCCTTCTGTCCGAGATTCCTGGAAGTAGGACCCAGGCCACTAGTTACTGCCTGTCCAGTTTCCCTATCGGATTATGAAGCTTAACATTTTTGTGAAGTAAGAAGAAAGCCTTCTTTCTGGGAAGCGATAAGAACATTCCATCCTCCTCTGGCTCCAGGGAGCCTGGGAAAGTATCACCAAAGGAGAGTCCCCAGGGACAGGCTCCCAGGGCACTGCAGGACTCCTTCCACTCCTGTCCCTTTCCCTCCAAGGGCACCAGTGCTTGTCTGTGGCCCAGGAGGAGGGACTTTGGTCCCCCTGGGCAGTGGGCTTCGAGAGGGTGTGGGCAGCCTTGGGAACCAGCTGTCCTGACTATGAGGGGCAGTGCCATCAGAGCTCTGCCGAGTGCTCCCGACAGCCTCCTTCTCTCTCCTTCCCACTGTCCCTTTGTCTGGAGCCTGCCCTGGCCGGTGCTGTACCCACCCAGAAAGGCCGGGCTGCCTCCTCTTCGCTGGGCGGCTCCACCCTGCCTCAGGGCCTCTACTTCCTTCTTCAGCCAGCGCCCCTTCATGGATTTGAGGACATTTCTTACCGCCACCTTCTCAGGGAGGCCTCCCTACCTGAAAGGGACAGCTGCTGTTGCTCCAAGACGGTCCTCCTCCTCTTAGCACCCACAGCTGCTGCCTGCCTTGGAACAGGGTTACACCCAGCATGAGTTTACAATGCTGTAGTTCAAACATGCACTTAAGACACCAAACCTACGGAACATGGTAGCGTGACGGCAGAGTGCCCTGGAGTGTGGGTTTCACGTTGCTCAGCATCACAAGACGGCACCATGCACCTCCAATGGGAAATGATCAAAATCCAAAATTTCAAGTGTGATTGATTTTTATTTTTATTAGTACATGTTTGCAGTACATGATCACATTCATAAGGGGAGGTGATACATGTAGATAACACATCTTCAATTTTTTTATCTTCTCCCCCCCCCCACTGAAGTATGATTTCTATGACTGTGTATTGCTTTTGCACAATTTTAAAGCTGAAAACTCATAGGCCACAATATCCTAACTCAAGGACCATGTGTACTCGTCACCTAATAGATTGTGTATTTTAATTATTGATCACATTTCTTGTTAGCGTCTGTCTGCTAAAATTTAAGTTCCCTGAGGGCAGGAATGTCCTCAGGGAACTTAGAGGAGTGGCTGAGCCTGAGCAGGCTGAGGGACACGCTGTGCCTCACCCGGGGAGGGAGGAGGAGCGGGCATGTTGGAGGGATTTGGGAAGACAATACTTACAACTGTGTGCCTGGTTAAGGGGAAGAACTGGAGGTGGGAAACACCCCAGGGCTGACCACGGTGGGTGCTTACTCCCCCCAGGGAGGAGAGAGGGGTTACCTGGATGCCCTTGGGCCCAGCAGGGCTGAGATTAAGCTCTGACCCTGCAGGGCCGGAGCGTCTCTGTGCCCGCTCTCTGGTGTCTGGGCCAAGGCGAGGGTGCTCAGAGCTGAGCTGAGATGCTCAGAGGTCAGTCTCTCACCCCTGCGGATGGGGAGCACTAAACAGCCACACATAAGAGGTTCTTGAATGAATGAATAGATGGATGTCCCGATCCCTTAAGAAACCCAGACGTTGCCGAAGACACCCATTCCTTTGCTCATTTATTCATTCCCACCGTCCCCAGACCACGACCCATGGAGAGCAGGCTTCAGGACCCGGGGCTGCTGGTACCGGCCGACCTGGGCTTCTGCTGGGGTCGTGCCCTGGGAGCGCCCCTAGAGCACACCTGATGGGGGTGCAGGGGGCTGGGCAAAGCCAGGCAGGCAAGAAGTCTGTGGGTTCCCGTGGCACCTGTTAGATCAGGCCAGCCTGGGCGGGGGATTGGGTGTGGGGAGACGTTGTTTATCATTTGTTTTTGCTGAAGCTTGAGGAGGACGAGGTCACAGAGACGAGAGACAGACAGCCCTCTAATTCTTTAATCCTGTATCACCAGAGCGGGCCGTGGGGCACTCGTGAGTGCTTGGGCTCCAGCCCTGAACCCGCTGAAGCCGCCCCTCAGTCCCGTGCAGTCTGCATTGCTGGACTCATTTGTCTACTGTGGGAACTGAAGCTCAGAGAGGTTAGGCAACTTGCCCAAGGTCCACAGCTATGAAATGGAAACCTGGCATTCGAATCTGTCTCCAGCATGTGTGCTACCATCCCGCCTATTTGATGAGAGGTTGGTGCTGGCCGGGGCCTGGCAGTGCTGTGAGGAAGATCTGGAGAGACTTGGTGTTTCCCTGCCCATCCGAGAGGGGATGCTCTGGGTGTGGGAGGAGCTCTGCAGGGAGGAGACTGGTCAGAGTCCAGTGCAGATTTTGGTTTGTGTGGCACTGCAGGTGAGGCAGGTTTGGGGGCTGTCCCAGGCTCAGAAGCTAGTCCTTAGCTCCCTTCCCATTGCCGCCCCCATCCCTCATGTGAGGACTGGCTTCCTGAGCCTGAGAAGGGAGCTTATGCCCTGGCCATCTGCCCGTCTCACCCTGGCCCAGCAACCTCTACAAGGGTGTCAAAACCCATTTCTCGTGACAGTTAGTGGTTCCTGTTGGCTCCAGAATAACAAATCTAGATTCCTCCCATGTTCTGGCAGGCCCTGCAGGCTCTCCCCATGTACCCTACTGGCCTCATTTCTGGCCGCTTCCAGGGCACTAGTTGTGGATACCATGTCTGTCCTGTCTTGGGATAGTTCCCCCTGTGGGGATACTGCTCCCCGACATCTCCAGAGGTTTCATTCTTTCACACTACTGAGGTTCAAGCTCAAATGTCACCCCCTGAGGACTTTCCTTAAATGATCTTTTTTTGTCATATTTGAGAAAGATAATTCTGTCATTAGAACATACGCTTCCTGAGGGAGGGTGTTTGTTTTGAGTAGGGCTGTACTCTGTACCGTTGCTGCCTAGAGTAGTGCCTGGTGCCCAGTATGTAAGTGTGCTAAGTCAAGAGTACTAGTTAGTGGTGATGTGCCAAATTGATTAGATTGAAGAATACCTAGCAGATTAGTAAAACATAATTTTGGTATGTAAGGGTGGGTTATGGAGGTGTAACCTTGGGAACTATATATCGTCCCTGGCTCTTTTCTCTCTGGCACTGTTGCTCTGCTATGCTTTCTGGGTGCCATGAACTAAGCAGTTTTGCTCTGTCACACCTCCCGCCTCGATGTTCCTGCCTGGAGCCAATCAACCACGGACTGAATCTTTGGAAATCATGAGCCAGATCAAACCTCTCTTCCTCCTTTAAGTTGTGGGTGTAGAATATTGTGTCTCAATGATGGGAGAGCTAATATAGGACTCATCTTGCCATTTACTGTCACTGAGCCTTTGATCCTACTGCCCTCTTCTCCTCAGGGAACTCCACTGACCCTTTTGGTTGGAGCCTGAAGGTCACTTCTTCAGGTAGGGATTCTCCAACCCACCTGCCTTTGCTGGCCTTCCACATCTCACTTTGACCCTGCAGAGCCCCTGGGCTTCTGTTTTTGCATCTGATACTTGCCATGACCCATGACTAGTTCCATATCTCTGTCCCCACTGAAAAGTGAGTTCCATGAGGAACGTTTGGGATTGTGCCAGTTTGTTGACTGCTGTGTGCCCAGTGCTCAGGACTGCACTGACACACAGCCATGCCCTACAGTTGGATGTTGATTTGCTGGAGGGACACCTGGCCTCAACTGGCTATTAAGGCGAGGGCCCAGGCTCTCTGGCTATTTCTACCCAGAAAGGTCCGGGAAGCTCTGTCAGCACTTCCTGTACATGATCATAATCATCCCAGCACCCTGTGAGGTTGTGTGCTGCTCCCACTTTGCACAGAGGCAGGCTAGGGAAATGAAGGACTTTCCAAGAGTGCCTGCTGGGAACCGCAGCGCTGGGACCCAATCTCAGCCAATTACCTTGTCTGCTCCTTTTCCCAGCTGTCACTGGGGCTGGAAATGGCTCTGGTGTGAAGGGTAGAAAGGGCGGGTGCTCCCAGACAAGATTCTTCCTCCCTGCTTGCCCCTAAGATTCTTCCTCTTTCTCTGTGGCCTGTTTTAGGTATTTATTGCTGCATAACAAATAAGCCCAAAACATAGTGGGTTGAAATTAACACATCGATCATACACAGTTCCTGTAGCTCGGGTTCAGATACAGTTCAGCTAGTCTGTGGCTCCAGGGTCTCGGCCAGGTTGCTGTCCAGGTTGGCAGGGGCCGTGGTCACACTCAGTGACTGCTGGTGGCACCTAGCTCCTTGCCGGCTGCTGACCAGAGCCTGCCCTCCCTCCACTCCGTGCCACAAGAGCCTCTTAACATGGCAGCTTGCTTCATCAGAGCCAATGAGCTCAGAAGGCAAGAGAGTGCCAGAGAGACAGAAGTCTCTGCCTTTATAACTTCATGGAGGTGGTCTCCCATCACTTTGCTGTGGTCCATTCATTAGGATCATGTCCCTAGGTCTGGCTCACACTCAAGGGGCACGTATTACATGAGGGAATAAAAGCCAGGAGGTGAGGAATCGCTGGAGTCCCCACACAGCCCTGTCTTGTCTTGTCTCATCATAAATTTCTACCTGGAGTCTAACTTTGTCCTGTTCACCAAACATGTGGACACGCGCAGGTATCCATCCATTCAGTGACTTCTTCATTCCATCAATAGATGTTTACTCTGTGCGTCCTCTGCCCTAGATCTTGATGATTGGTGTTTCAAACTAAACAGTGCTTGAAAGAGACAGACCTGTAAAAAGGAACCTGAGATTTAACACCTGCTCAGGGGGACTTTAAGAAGTAGTGCTAATGCCCATTATAGCACTTATAAATGTGTAGTCAAAGCCCTTTGCATATATTAGTTCATTTAATCCTCACAACAACCCACAAATTAGGTACTATTATTATCACTCTAAAGAAGAAACTGGGGCACAAAATGGTTATCTGATGGAGCATGGTAATCCAGCACTCTGCAAATCTGAGACAGGAGGATCCTAAATTTGAGCTTAGCCAGGGCAACTTAGCCACTCAGTGAGACACTGTCTTAAAATTTAAAAAAAATCATTAAAAGGGTTGGGGATGTAATTTGGTGTGGTTCAATCCCCACTACCACTAAAACGATTTTTTTTTTTTTTAAAGAATTACCTATTTGTTGAAAGTCACATAGCTGGCCAGGCAATCAGGTTCCCGGAGCCAAAGTCCTTAGTTACAGTGGGCTAACCTGTCTCTTGAAAGACTCCCTGAGGGTGACTATCGGCCATATGGCAGGTGCCGGCCGTTCTTCGGAACACTTTTCTTCTGGCTTTTAGGATCAGTGGTTACCTTTTGGGGGTCCTTGGTAAAAGCTGCTGGATGGATTATTTGGGGCAGGGAAAGTAGTAGGGAAACCCACTCGGCAAGCAAGGGAAGAGAGTTGTTTTGGTTGAAAAGATTGACATTTTAATAAACTGCTCTTAATTAACAGCACTTTGAAATTCCGAGTGGTGAGTTCTCCATCTGAAAACACGCAGGCGGGTGGCTTCTCAGAGACGCGCTGCTTGTGGGTGATCTCCCGTTTTGAAACAAACCCAGACCCTCCAGTCACAATTTATTTTTCATTCCAAAAATGATCTTTACTGCAAATGTTGCTTTGGTTCGAGTGAATTAGAAATCCTTATTACACAGGGAGGCACTTCAAACGGGGCCCAGCTCGCTGAGCCGGCTGCCGCATCAAAGGTGCCGTCAGAATCCCTGATTACCACCCAGGATGCCGCCCACTCGGGAGCAGGCGCCTGTAAGCTGGGGCCAGGCTCTGGGACTGAGTGGGCTCTCAGGTGCACACGGCCAGGTGCACCTCCACACCAGCCTTGGGGCCTCCCTGCTCTGGGAGGGGGGGTTGGAGGGGACAGAAGGAAAAGAGAATACATGGCAGAGATGACCTTGCTGAGCATCTACTATGTCCTCAGAAGCACATGCTAAGTATATTTCCATACATTGTCTCATGTCAGTTTTCCAACAGCCCCATATGGCAGTTGTGAGGGTTCAGTGGAGCCTGGTAAACATTACCTCCTTCTCCTCTCTTATTCTGGATCAACCGGGAAATAAGACAACAGTGCAAGGCAAGTAAGAGACCGATTAGTACACGTATTACTGTTTCCAAAGCTGATATTGGGGAAGGCGGCTTGTGTCCATGCACAGGCAGGCGAGGTTTCTAATTCGGTACCTCACAGCTAGGTGCCCACAACTGTCCACGTGCACCGTTTGGGGGGTCTTTGTAGCCCGCAGCCCTCCTGGCCAGCCATCTCCAGCCCCTGTTCTGAGGCCCTTCTCGGGGTCCTCTGTGGAAAGTTCTTCCAGACACGGAACCCACATCTCCTTTCCACGGTGTCCAGTGTACTCTCATTTCACAAACAGGGAGACTGAGTCTTGGCAACATCCCAGGGTTACGCATGCGGTAAGCACTGAAGCAAGCAGTTGGAGAGACTGTAGAACCAGACTGGATGCTGAGGGAATGAAGAGCTCGCCCACTTCATGCAGATGAGGGTCTGGGGTTGTTATACTATGAAGCGTCTCTATTGATCGTTACAATAAGCACTTGTCATAACTGCCCCGGGTGTTTAGCTATAGTCTCTGGAAAATCCAGGTGGGCTGTTTAAAGTAGTGGTTTTCTCGCTACACTTCTGAGGGAAATATGTACGGGTGGGGGTTATCCAGGATATTTTCCGACCTTTGCTTTCCTGTGTCCAGCTGCAAGCATGGATTCTGCCTAACAGGAATCAACCCAAATAAAACCTGCTGACTCATTTGTGGCACCCTTGGTTACACCATGGCCCTTTCTATTTTATTAGTATTATCATTAATTATTTTTTTTTGAGATAGGAGGTGGGCTGGCTGCATATTTGAGATCTTCCTGCCTCAGCTTTTCAAATGCTGGGATGTCAGACGCGTGCCACCAGGCCTGGCCTCTGCACATTTAAATACTAAAGGAATTAAGGATGTTGGAGAAAAAGGATTCTAACTGGGCCTGAATTCTGCCTGGTCAGTTCCCCTCCTCCCTGTTGGGGTGGGTCACACAGGGATAGTGACAAATGCCATTTTATTAGGAGTTAAGACAAGCCTGGTGAGAAGCACAGTGAGACCTCTTTCCCTTCTAAATGCGAGCCCGAACCTCCCCACCGCTGCTCACCTGACTGCAGTGAGGGCCAGCTAGGGAGCAGGGCCATGTAGCGCCGGCCTTCCACACACAGCTACCCACCTGCTAAGAGATGAGCAGCATGCTTGTCTCTACTTCCTTCACCAGGAAGTCCTGCTATGAAACACAGGTCAGTTTAAGAGAACCATGTGCATGGTGGCATCCGGCACAGCTTGTCTCATCGCCAGCCGGGACAAACCAGGTCAGTTTCATGGACCCCATTTTCAGCACACCTGCTGAAGCACATGTAAGAATGTGGAGAGAAGAAATGAGCAAGGCGTGTCCTAAATGGAGGGGACACTGGTAGTTGGGTCCCCGCACCGAGATGTCCCGGGGGCTGCAGAGACAGGGTTGGGTGTTTGTGCAGTGATTCTGCCCCAGAAATGGGGCTCACCAGGGGTCTGGTCAGAGAGGCGGGCAGAGGGAGGGGCTTTCCCTCGCCCTACAGAAAGTTCTTAGGTCATGCTGCAAAGCCTTAGTGGCCATGGTGAAATGTGTCTGGCAACCCTACTGTGACTCCAGCAGGTTCTTGCATTTCTCAGCTCTTGGTCAGTGTGACAGCAGAGGCCTGTGGGCACCTGACTCCCTTCCTGGAAAATGTGAGCTTTGCTTTCTAGTGCGCTGGCACACGACAGGACAGGCAGGGGCCCCAGGAAGGCCAGGGGAGCGGAGCATTTCTTCAGCTGGCCAGCATTTTACTGTTCACCGCCCGGGGCCAGCGGGCCTAAGAGGCAGGAGAGATGCCATCTGGCCTGCACTGGGCTCCCCTGGGGCAGAGTGGGCAGGACGCTTGGTTTGCAGCCTGAGGTCTCCCGAAGAGCACTCTCCAGGTGAGCAGGAGGGCGGTGATGTATCTGTGGGAGGAGGGAAGGAGCAGCCGGAAGGTCCTGGGTGCTTTTGAGCCCCCACCCTCTGCACTTGAGGTGCTCTGGAAAGGGGGCCAGACGGAGCCTGTGTCGCCAGCCCGTTGGGCACGATGGAGGGTGAATTCTCAGGAGCCTCGGAGGAGGGCTGGTGCTGAGCCCTGCCTGGGAGGGGTGCGGCTGCCTTTCTAAATCAGTTAAATGGATTCCAATTCAATGCCTGCTTCCCAGGTGCCTCGCGTGGCAGCTCCTCGGAGACAAAGAACTGAGCTTCTCACTCTGCGCCTAGAGGAATAGTGATGAGAGTGAGTCTCCAGGGGCAGGGGTGAGACGGAGCGTCAACATTTGAAAATTACACCCAAGACTGCGTGCGCCCTGCCGGGGTTGTGAGCCTTGTCTCTAGAGCCTGCCTCACTCCAGGACTCCACAGCCACCCCTGTGCCATGATGAGCCCCGAGTGTCTGCTTGTCCCACTGGGCCAGGCTATGGCTCCCGCAGAGGTTTCTGACTCAAGGAAGATTATGACAGTGTTGAGAGGGAGCCTGGTGGAAGGAGGGAGGCCCTCCAGTGGGGATGAGCCCAGGGATTCTTCCAGGAGAAGGGTCAGAGATTGGTGAGGCCTCCAGGAATTCGGCAGGGACCCTGATCTTTGTTCATTCATGTGCTCTTGATTCCTTAGGTACAGGGGAGCCGTGGACAGTCTATGAGCGTAAAGGTGGCCCCCTCAGAAAACTGTCCTCTGAGGTTCCCACTACTCTTTCTTTCCCCAAGGGGATGCTGGGAAGTGGAGTTTGCAGAAGAATCCATTGAAAAAAATCAGGCTGTGAATGCATTGCTTTAGAAAGACCATCTTCTTGTTTCTTCCCATCTTCCTGTCCACACTGGCAATGCCAAGGCTGCTGAGGCCCCTCAACTATGTCATTTCGCTCTGCTTTTTTGTCCCTACTTTCTTTGGCCTGAAAAACTCTCTTTATCAGCCATGTGAACATGTTTGTATTTGTACTTCAAAAACTGTTCCAGAAGCTGTGAGCCCTCCAAGCATAGAGTGAACCTTTCCTCCCATGAGTGCATCATTCTGGGGCTGTGATCCCCTGCTAGATTGTGAGCAGCTCAGTGCTTGGCACATAATAAACGCTAAGCAAATACATCAGTGTCAGAATCACTTTCTCTCCAACATTGTGAGTCTCAAAATAGTCAGATTTTCAGAAGCACCCCTAACTCCTGCTGTGACCACCTCTCGGTCCACAGCTAAGAGTCTGGGAGCGTCTGTTTTGAAAGTCAGAGGCTTTCCTGGATTCTGCTATCAGTAACATCCAGGTAACCTTTCACACAGGAGTCCAGCCCAGTGTGTGGGATGAGCTCTCTGGAGTGCTAGAACAGAGACAGAGACTTATTAGGATTTGATGAGGCTGAAAGGGCTGGGCCGGAGGGGCCATGACTGTGCAGGGTGGAGTGGATGTGACCTCACTACTGCCATCCAGGGGCCAGGAGGTGGGATTCTGATCTGCCAAGGAGCCTGTGGGTGCCACTGCTGTGTGTGCAAGGGAGGAAGAAGGGCTTCTGGGGCGGAGAGGAGAGGAAAGGGGGCCTTGGAGACTCAGCGCTGGCGGGTGGTGTTCAACCAGGCCAGGGAGCGCTGCGCTTCAGATCTGGAATGGATGTGTGCAAGGGTGAGCTGCCAGAGCCCCCCGGGTGGTGGGCAGCCCCGGCTCCCAGGGCCAGCCAAAGCGGGGATTACTTTCTGGTTTAGTAGATTAAATGCTGAGGTTTCTGTGAATTAAACCCCAAAGCAGCTTTGGAATGTTTTCACTATCTCCACGGAGAAAATGAGATCTTTTTCATCTGGTAACACAAGGATAATAATCCCCAGATCCCTGGGCTGCAGGGAAGATTAAGTGGGATCCTGTATGTCAAAGCCTCTGGTGAGGGGGACACAGAGCCCCATACAGGGTGGCTCCCGAGTAAAGCTGGGCTCGGGGTGTCCGCTTAGACACCCCGCATCAGAGCACTCTGGCTTCTGCCCAGTGGTGGGGTCTTTGCCTTGCTGTCGCTGGTCCCGGAACTTTGCACCCAGGCTTCAAACACTTGTTCCCACCCAGCCTGTTCACCTTGGAGTGGGAAGCCTGAGGCTGGTCTTCTCATTTCTCGGAGCCCACCTGACTCCTACTAGTAGGGCTGATTTTGCCGGGTGGCTGGGGATTTCCGGGGCCCATCTGCCCTTCCTCAACTCCAGCTTCCTCCCTTGACCCCGGGTTCCTGGCCAAAGAATGGCCAGATAAGGAGAGGCTGGTGTCCAACCTTCCAAACACCTTGTGCAGCCCTTGGAATGATCAGAATGAAATCCCAAGTCCTTGCTGTGAGTGACAAGCCTGAGGGCTCTGCTCCCCACCGCTCTTTACTCCCTTCTTTGTCAGACTCCCTGCACACATCCTTGGCAGTCCTGAATAGGCTCCTGCCTCAGGGCCTTTGTACTGGCTCTCCCTGTGCCTGGAATGCTTCCCCCCAGGTAATTACAGAGATCGCCTCTGCACTTGATTCCTCTGTCCAAATTTCAAATGCCACCTCCTCCTGGAGGCCACCCTGACTTCCCTCTCTACATAGCATTCCTAACTCTCTCTATTTTCTGACCCAGATGATTTTTCCTTCGTGATGCTGAGCAGCAACAGACACTGTTTTACATACTGATCTACTATTGGTTGCACGGCTAGAATGTAAACTTCAGGAAAGCAGGGACTTTGTAGGCCCAGCAACTGAATAACTAGGTACAGCATTTGAATGAGTTCTTGCCCCGAAGGCAAGGATCCTGTTCGGAATGAGAAACAATGGAACGAAATGGAGTCTACTGTAGCCCCTGATGTCCAAATCTTTCCTTGTGGCCCACTTCCTGTGCAACCTCAAGCAACTCACTCACCCTCTCTGGACCTTTGGCAAAACAGAGGGCACAAAGCGGATACCAACTCCAGACTTGGTGAGAGAGATTCAGGGTCAGAACAGGGTCAAACTGATAAGGGGACAGTTTGCCAAGCAAAAGAAGTCCCAGGAATATAAAGTAGAGGCCTGTTTTCCCTGAAGACAGCCAGTGTCTCTAATTTCTCAATATGCTGCCAGCTGGGCTGTGTCAGGTGGTCGTGCATATGGAAAAAAAATCCCTTTGACTGAAATGGTGCTATTTTACTGAGGCCACTTGGTTTTGCTTTCAAATAATTTCTCCAGGGCTCCCAAGTGCCTTCTCTTAGGTACTCATTAGCAGTCTACAGAACTTAAAGGGGAGACGCTAATTAGGGAGAACGCTGGGATCATTTACTGGGGAGCGATGCGGAGAAGCCGCCTTGCCCTACTCAGCGCCTCCCATACCTACATGCGGGCCCTTGGGCTCCCGGCCTCTGACATGAGCTCCGGAGCAAGCGCCAAAGTCACAGGTCAGGAGGCTGCATCTGCCACTTGGAGCAGGCCATCCTTATTATTTTTTAAAATATAAATTCTGGAAAAGTACACAGGGCTGGGGCATCTAGGGTGCCTGGGGATGGGTCTGACTCTTGCTTGTCGGAGAAGTGCAATTATTGACTCTGCTGTTAATGAGGGTTGTGCGGTTTACAGGCTCGGGGCTAAGGAAGCGCAGCTGAGACGGCCTGAACTGGCAGAGAGGATTCCAGAGACTGCTCAGTCATGCCGACGAAGATGACAGCAGGCCCCGTCCTGGTCCTTCTGGAAAACTATGAAGGTGAAAAAACAAAAATGTGTAGACTCAGTGTGTGTCCACGTTGGAGGGAGGTTGCTTAAAGTGCGATGTCTTGGGTCAGATCAATGTAGATATGAACCAAGGAGGTGATATCCCTGCCAGCTTCCACGCTGCTCAGCTCCAATGAAATCAGCATGCTGGGGTGTGAGCTCCATAGCTGAGATTTTATATCTGCCATGTGGTTGAGAAAGAAGGTGATAGGGATGTATGATTAATTTCAAAACCACGAATTAATGGTTAAGCAGCAGAGCTAAGAAAGGGGCAAAATATCTTTCTGATGACAGCTGTTTGCCAGTTAGCAGCCATGAGCATGACCTTGGAGTGAGGGGGCCTTGACTTCTAATCCTGGCCCCACATCGTTAGTGGTATGGCCTGGAGCAACAGTTTCTCTTTCTCTCTGAGCCTCAGTTTTCTCATCTGTAAAAGGGATGCTGTATTTTCTGGCTCATTTCAGGGCTGTGAGGGTTGATTTGGGTGATTTACTACCCACAGTGCTTGGCGCACAGGAAGCTCAGGCCACAGTAGCAATCCTCAGTGAGACTGTTCACATTGAGAGACAGGGCGGTGCTCCAGGAGTGGCACCTGCCGGGCCCTGCCACCTGGACGGGCGAAGGCGAGATGACTGCAGCAGAGCCTTAGTCCTTTGGGCTTCTTGGTGAGCCTGGAGCCTGCCAGCTTCTCCCTAATGGACCCTTCACTCAAATGCGAATGAAGTAAGAGGAGAATGTAACGTAAATGGTGGGACTCTGGGTGACATCAGGGGCAAGGCTGGGGCTGAATCCTAAGGCTTTGGGGCTGTGGCTTCCTGGGGCTGCTCTGTGCTCCCAGCTGTGACAGAGGGAGGCCTGTGTGGGGCATTTGTGGAGTGTCTGTCCCGGTGCGGGTAGGCGAGGGCTGTGCTCAGCTGCGGTCCCTGGAAACCCTCTTGCTTCCTCTCTCAGTGTTGGGCCGGGATGTGGGAAGCAGCAGTGTGCAGGGTGTTTGGGGATGACGCAGATGATGCCAACTGGCTCTAGGTCACCTGGAGGCTGCTGGCTGCACCCTCAGGAGCTACGACTCTGGGTCTCAGCCTGTCCTGTGTCTCCTCTGGGCACCAGCCCGGTGCAGGTGGTTCTGACCCCAAGAACGGGGCTCTACTGCACCCTTTGTCATACGCCTGCTCCTGGAAACCTTTGTCCCTGGGGGACACTACAAAGCGTGGCTGTCAGCCAGGACTTGCAGACACTGAAGACCGGACCCTGCCTGCTGGGCCCAGGCCTGGTGGTCAGTGCTGGAAGGGTGTCAGAAAATGGAAGAGAGTGCTGAGCCTTACAAGTTTTACCAAGTGACGGGATAGGCGAGTGCATCTCCATTTTATCCGGGCATAACAGTGGGAATAAAAAACCCATCACGTACTTTTTTACTTTTCTACTGTAAATTTGTACTTTACCATTAGAGTAGCCTGCTGAGTGTCTCAGTAGCTGCGCCTGGGGGATACAGGAAGCAATCTTTGTGTTTATCCACTTGGTAAGACAAAAATGTATTTATTATAATACCCCACAAGTGGAACTGAAAGCATTCGTAGGTTTGCTCTTCTTTTAGCATGGCTTTATCTTGCTGAAATTGCAAGAACGTAAAAGACTTCTGAGTGTGGGCTTCAGGTTTGTAGAATAACTGCACTGAGGGGATTTGGTTTCCTGCTCTCAGTCCAAATCCTGACCCTGCTTGGGTGATCTTGGGCAAGAGATTTGAGCTGTCCGTGCTATGGTCTCATCCTCTGTGGTGTGGGGATGATGATATTTGCCCCGCTGGATTAAGGATCACGGGAGCTATGGTTTGTGCAGTTCTTAGGCTGCGCCGTACACATGTCAGGTCCCTTCCTTTTCATTATTTCTGCGGTCATCACCGTCTCTTTACTTTCACGGGCTTTCAGCCTCTCGCAGGGCTGGTCTTGCTCCTCTCTAAGCCCAGGTCCGGCACAGGGATGCTGCTTAGAAAGCAAATGGCAGCTTCGACCTGCTGGGCAGAGCAGGGAGCTGCTCACGGGCTGAAGATTTACGGCTCAGATACCAGCCTTCTGCCACTGGCAAGATCCTTCGGGGATTCCTGGCTCTCCCAGCAGCCCGGCTGTTTCTCATCTTATCTGGGAACTGACAGAAAGCAGAGGGTGTCCCTGCTCCAGCCCAACCTGGCTCTGGGGGCCATAGCCACAGCCTTTGGATTCTGAGGCTTCACTTCTCCTGGGATTTGCCCCAAGGGCAGCCCTCCCCCACACACCCAGCTCTGGAGGGACAGGGCACCCAGCTCCCCGACTAGCTCTGTTACACCGAGGCGCCCTGTCTCCTTGCCAAGTGCTGGGGGCACCCCTGCCCTTGCTGGGGCTGCAGGGCGGTGCCACGCTTTGACAGAGCACAGTCTTCTCTCCAGATCCCCGGCTAAAAAGAAAAACAGGAGCGCACCCTACAAAAGGGCTGCTGCCTCCTGTAAAACATCGCTTCCTAATCCCGAGTGCGGCCAAGTGCGCTGGTAAGATATTTAGGAGGCCCTTAAATTATTTCCACTTTAGAAACGTTTCTGTGTCTCCCGTTTTGTTCCCTTAGTTGGCGGGGGTGAAATTGCTCTCCTGGCCGGGCTTCGCAGCCTCAGCATGGGGGACCTCCGTTTTGTGGCTTGATATTAGGAACAGACACTGAGCGTTGAATGGGACATTGTTCCCTGGCCAGATCGGTAGCTCCGCATTCAGCCAGCGAGCTGTCCGAGACCTGGCGCCCGTGGGCCGCGCTGTGGCTTGCTCCACGATGACTTGGTTCCACGCAACCCTGTCAGGCTGTCACACAGCCCAGATGTGCTCCCTCTGTCTCTGCTCATTCCTCACAGTTGCGGGTTACGGCAGTGGGTTTTGCGGGGCTGGCAGCCTGCACTGTGTTTTAGGGAGACTGTGTTTAGGGGTCTGGGCTGCAGGGGCAAGAGAATGACCCTCCTGGGTGTCCCCCTGGCCACACCTTCTAGCCAAAACAGAGGTGGACTCTGAAGTGTCTCCTGCTATGTTCCCTTGCTTGTGACCAGTAGAAGTTCTAGAAACGTCCCTCGAACTGTGAACAGTGAGAAGCACCTATTTATTTTCCTCCCAGAACACAGAAGTCACCTGAGTTTTTCTCCCTTCTCACATTTTTTGCCATATAGGTCTAAATATAGAAGCACCACATCTCTTTTTTAAAGCAGCCTTTTAGGACATCGTTGTACTGGTGACTTAAGAACTTTCACTGCAAGTCTTCATTATCCCCACCCCTCCCTCCGCCTTTCTCCCTCTGCTCATGTTTGGTCCTAAGTGCCAAAAACCCAAATAGAACCCTCCGAGCAGTAGGATCCAATGAAAGAACAATGACAGGATGTTGGCTTTCAAAGTGTCGGCATTTGCCAAATAAGTTTATCCTTTATTTATTATTTTCATTGCGGCTTAAACCAGGCAGCCCTCAAAGCCAGCTCTTTAAACCAAAACGTATGCTATGTGCTCTGCCTGCCTCTGCTCAGCATCGGCGCTGAACTTGGAGCCTTTCCCCCGTGCTCCCCACCAGTGACGGGGACCCAAGATAGTATGTTTTGAATTTACTGAGAGATCTACTGCTTTGGGCTCAGTTTTAGTACTTTTAAAAAGCAATCAATAATGGCCAGTTTGTAATAAGAAAAATTTATGAACTGACAGGCAAAATGTAATTATGGAGGGGATTCCTTGCAAGAAAAAAGAGGTGATGGGAGCAGACGTCCCGACAATCTGTTTGCACTCATTTTCATTCATATAAATGATGAAGTGCCTCTGGGTTGAAGCAGCCTTCTCCAAAGGCTTCCCGGGAGCCTGGAAAAGTCACTGCCAAAGTTGTCACTAACGAAGGGCAATGACTCTTTGCATTAACTTCTCATTGTTACCTATGAAATGGATTTTTCAGTGTTACTTTTATGACTGAGGCTGTTACCCAGCAGCAGCTTGCACACCTCATCTTCTTGGTCCCCGAAGAACAGCAGTGAGCTTTCTGGAGATTGGGGCGGT